>JAWPHD010022506.1:0-24893 GCA_037043455.1 Cyrtodaria siliqua | reverse complement strand
CAGTCAGACGGAAATCACCAAACCAAAAGCCTGGAATTAACAACTATTTGCAATAGGGCTGTGTTTTTGATATGAACATATAACAATTAAATATAAGATACTTGAAATTTTAAAAGTTTAAACAATAGTTTCAAATTATCAAATCCCACTGGATGTATTGCATTGTTACACACTATGTTTCTTAAATGTACTTGTAATTTGAATCTCAATTACAACATGTTTAACATTACTGTACTATGTGTTTTCCTGCAGAATCACTAATGGTGAATTGGACCTTGTCATTCTGATGTGTCAGTAATCATACTGAAACTGTAATAACTGTATCAAAGGAAACTATAACGCGTGTTTCGGCTCATATATATTTATATCGTTCTGTTATTTGGATAAAAGTGCATTAAATTAGCCACACAAATATGCCATGGTAAATAAAATATGTTTATGGTTTTAGCACCTTTACAAAATACAGAGCAGCCATAAGTATTCAGGCAGAGTCTACGCTCAAGAGTCAGGAATACCAGTCATGCTGGGGTTAGTATTAATTACTATTATATATCACATACATTTACTCTGAAGTTATATGCTAAGATGCAGTCACATGTTTGTAAATAATTTGAACTTTTCCCTCTTTTTCATTTTGATCTTTGACTTTCACGTGAATAGTCTCTTTTTCAGGTGAATAGTCTCCATTCGGAGTCAATAGTTCGCTCAGAATCATTTTAGCGCTTTACGCAAAGCAAATTATCCCACATGTAAAGCGTCAAATGATAGAGATTGATTTCGGAAAGAGTGATAATATTAAAACGTTTTTTTGACTCTTGGCCAATGTAAGTGGGAATTATTTACATGAAATTGATTTCCAGTATTCAAATTCATTATTGTCATTTTTGCTCATCTCAGTTTCCCATACTAACCCGATATTAATATAGCAGTTAAAGGTTGTAAAACACCATACATCCATCATTAAATACATATATGTGTCAATACTTGTACTTTATTCAGAAAAAGCCTCCGGTCAAAACCCGCTGGAGACCGGACATGACCGATATTTCGTTTAAAGTATGTCACTACAGCTCGAAATTTTGCACATTATTTTAGATGCATATAAGGCACATTCCTGTGGTGTTTGGTGAAAATCCTGCAAGAAAGAAGCAAGATATGCATGTCGTAGAGGAGATCGGACGTTATCTGCTTTTCATCCACAATAGGTCACAGCGACCCGAAATTTTGCATGTCATGTTAGATGCATACAAGAAACAATGGCGGTGTTTGGTGAAAATCATGCAAGATAGCAGCAAGATACGCATGTCGCATAGTCCAGACAAATCCTACATTTTTACCACAAATTTTGCGGATGATGTTATATTCATATAAAGAACAGTCTGTTGAGAGTTTGGTAAAAATCTTGCAAGAAAGAAGCAACATTCACGTCACGGTGGAGACCGGACGTGACCTATATATTTTCCAAAGTATATAGATCTGAGCGTCCCAAAAATTTGCACATGATGTCAGATGCAGATAAGGTATATTCTGGTTGAGTTTTTCTGAAAATCAGGCAAGAGAAAATAGGAAGATATGCATGTTGTTGTAGTACAGACCGGACAAGCCCTACCTATATTTCGACCAAAGTAGCACACAGCGAACCAAACTTTTGCACATGACGTTAGATGGATGCAAATAAATCAATAGGGGAGATTGGTGAATATTTTGCAAGTAATGAAGACGAAATACACAAATGAAAGTCAGACGCAGGGACCATTAATGGACGGACACATGTACATCCGGACAACATTGTGACCACAGGCTCGAAACAAAATGTGAATTTTGAATAGCATTATAAAATGTTATGCAGTCATATTTTGTTTACAATGTCTTTATAACGTCTTCACTGGAATACTACTGATTATACTACTCTTTCAATTTATAGTTCAGACTTTTTGAGTTGTTGTCATAATTATTGTAATGGCATCAGCAAGAATTCTGATATGAAAAAAAAAAATCACAATACTCACTTTTTCTAATTTTCAATGTTATGTATATATATATGATACACATCAATTTATTTAAATGAAATACTGGAAGTACTTACCGCCTAGCTTTATCTCAAACTCTTCTGTTTTACCCTAAACAAATTCTAAGCACCGAGCTGAGCCAAACAGGGCTGATTTGCTCTGAGAATTAGGGTCAAAACCCATTCCACCAACCTCATATCCTAGACCAGAGAGTATGAAACACTGCAATTATAATGTTTATAGATAGGGCAAGATATTATTAATAATAAAAACTAGACGGATTTTCGTGGAACACGTGTGTCGCCTGTCAGCGCTTTGTCAACTGGTATAACAAGTGTTTTTGGACCTAGATAGGTGACCATGACAAATTGGCCTGACTAGGTTTTCGTGAAGAATAATTTTTCAACCCATATACAGACCTTAAGTGTGACTTTGACCTTAATATTTGTATATGGTCATGTCAATGTTGTCATGATGAGTATATGTTGAAAGTCTGATAAAGAAATATCAAGAAATGAGAAAGTTATAGCCAACGTTAAGTTTTCATGAAGACAAAAAGAGAGTATTTAATCCATATAATGACCTTCAGTGTGACCTTGACCTTTATATTTTTGAATGGTCATGTCGATGTTGTCATGAAGAGAATATACTGAAATTGTGCTGAAGAAATATCAAGTGATCCCTATGTATTGCATTTAAACTACGAAAATGCGACACCAAAACGAGGATATATGTAGTTATTACCAATATATATATCAAAACTATTTAATGTCACTGCGAGTTGGACTTGTAAGTGTCGATTATTATGGATGACAGGTGGGATACAGTATTGGCTCTACCCAGCAGAAAGTGTGTGGTCTGCATCCACCACAAACAAAATTGATTGTCCGATATATAGCCTAAAATGTGATGAAAATGACGTAAAACACCATTCAAACAAACATTCATTGTCTGTAAATATAACCATATAAAATAAAGTTATATTTCATTTAGACGAAACCTTTTAGTGATAACACATGACCAAATAATAAAACATGTGCTGGATTGAACATTATGTCATGCCTATTATTTTGGTATTAAATTGGATGTGCATGTAATGCCTTGTAAATAATATTTTATATTATTTGGTGTTGGGAGGGGAGAGAGAGGAGGGGTTTAGTTAAAAATATTTGGATAAAATATCATGAAGCAACTTTCAAATTAGGGCATAAGCAATTGATGGACGGTATTCGAGTGATAATCACCATCGAAATACTTCTTGAATGTAAATAGGTTTCAAAAAAAAGTTAAAAGTGTGAACCGTTGAGAAACCTGCACCAACTAGCGACAGGAAAAAGTTTTAGCCGCTATAATTCACACTTTTAAAAGGCAAAATTGCATTCTGCATGTATTTTAAATATGCCTTCACGGAAACACATTCCCGATTTTTTAAAAAATCTCTGTTGTTATTGTTAAAAGAAATAAAAGTAGATCATTCTCAGACGTTTGTTGATGAAAACCGCGCTTTCGCTCCTTCTCGGAAGTGCCTTTCGCTCAATTTTCATTGTTCTCTTTTTGGTTGTGGAGCAAATGTTTACCAGGCGTGTGTTATATGCTGACGATATTGTACCTTTTTTCACAAACCGTTGAAGGTTTCCAGAAAGATTTAGATGTATTGTATGAGTATTGTAGTAAATGGAGATTAAAAGTTAACACAAATAAAACAAAAATAATAGTATTTAGAAAAGGCGACAGTCTACCAAGAAACATAACATTTAGATGTGATGGCAATCTTATTGAAATAATAGACAGTTATGTATATTTAGGAATTGTTTTTAAGTCTGGAGGTTATTTTACAACAGCACTTGATACATTGGCTGGGCAAGCAGCCAAATAATGTTTTTAAATTAGAGAACTGGGTATACCCATTTACAGAACTTTCACCGAAACATATGTTAAATCAGTCTGACAAACTTATAATACCAGTGTAACACTATGGTTGGGAGGTTTGGGTTTTAGCTCTACTAGCCAAAGGCCAAAGGCCAGTAGGGCTTATGTCAGGGTCTTTTGTCCGTCGTCCGTCCGTTGCCGTTATCTTGTTTATGTCAACACTCTTGCACTTTCATTTTTTATCCGATTATTTACCGAACTTTAGCAGGTTATTATTATCAATAAAACCTCGGACAAGTTTGAAAACCAGCCAGATCAGACCAGTAACACCGGAGATATTGCCATTGAATTAACGAAATTTGCCATATTTTGTCTTGCCAGTATCCTAGTGCCTCCATTTTTCATCCGATCTTTAACGAACTTTATTAATATCATTGAAAGGTTGTACGAGTTTGAAAAACAGACAGATCATCGGGCCATCTACAGTATTGTATGCGCGTTACATAATCATAAAATGATATATCCAATTTTCTTTGGCTGTTGAGGGATTCGCATTTTGCCAAACTTCTTTTCTTTTGGCGGTGGCATTATCCAAATGTCATGCCTAGTTTGGTCGTGCACATTATTGTAAATTTGAGAAAAGAAATGACTTTCGAATGATTAAACATTTGACTTTAGAATTAGAGTTTTGAAAAAAACAAATATTTAAGGCTTTTGGGGCTTCACTAAGTGTATAAGGCTGTTGGGCCATGCCCATCCTTTGCATGGATGATCAGTACAAGTCTAGTTGTGTATATTGTCACCTTGTTCCAGTGGAATGATTTTTTTGTGGAGTTATGCCCCTTTAACTGTTTTAATACACATACTTTTTATGGACTAGTTCTGCTGAACCACTGACAGGATTTCAGAAACTTGGCGAAGACGATCAGTATCAAGCCTTGTTATATATCATCACCATGTTCCGGTTGAATGATCTTTGACCCTTTAAAGGTGTTACTACAAAACTTTGTCCAGACTGTTCTGCGGAACCCCTGCCCCGATTTCAGAGAAACGTTGAAGGGATGATCAGTACAAAGCGTAGTTTACATATCATCACCGTGTTCCGGTTGAAAGATTTTTGACAGAGTTATGGCTCTTTACACGTTTTAATACACAAACTTTGACCGGACTAATTCTGCTGAACCCCTAGACGAATTTCAACGAAACCTGATAAGGATGAGCAGTACCAAGCCTAGTTGAGCATATCATCACCGTATTCCAGTTGAACGTATTTTGGCGGAGGTATGGCCCTTTAAATGTTTTACTACACAAACTTTGCCCGGACTAGTTCTCTTGAAACCCTGGCCCGATTTCAGAGAAACGTTGCAGGGATTATCAGTTCCAAGCCTAGTTGTGCATGTCATCACCGTGTTCCGGTTGAACGATCTTTGGCGGAATAATGGCCATTTACATGTTTTATACATAAACTTTGTCCGGACTAATGCTGCTGAACACCTGGCCGAATTTCAACGAAAGTTGGAAAAGATTATCAGTATGAAGCCTAGTTATGCCTATCATCGCTGTGTTCCGGTTAAATGATTTTTGGCGGAGTTATGGCCCTCTAAATGTTTTAATTCACTAACATTTTACAGACTAGTTCTCCTGAACCCTGGCAGGATTTCAACGGAGCATGGCAGGAATGATCTGTACCAAGCCGAGTTGCGCAAGTTCCGGTTTAATGATTTTTGACAGAGTTATGGCCCTTATACACAAACTTTATCCGTACTAGTTTTCACGAACCTCTGGCAGTGAAACTTGGAAGAAAGGATCAGTACCAAAAGAAATATAAAAAGATCGGACAGGCAAAGTAGCATTCAAGGAGGACAGTAAACCACAAAACACAGAAACAAACACGCAAACAGAAAAACAAGAAGGCAAAAGCAATAATAAATGCAAACGACATCACAAACACAAAAAGGGTTGACAATAAGGCTACCGCCTTGGAACGGTCAGTGGCAAAGTAGGCCACTGGGGGTTTAAACCGGTTCTAGGGTGCACCAAACCTCACACTTACCCTACTGTCATCCCATTAAAACAGGACAGTGTAAATAAAGAAATCCCCGCCATGATCTAATCTCTAACCAACAAGGCAGCATCAATAGGCAATATAAGTAAAACACAAATATGCTCGTGTAAATATAATACAAAAAAAAACAATAGCCTAGAAAGCCACAATGAAGGTACTCAATGACTTTGCAGAACCCAGAGCAGTAAGAGAATAAACCATTAAGGGCACGACAAGAAAGATCATGGACAAACATCAAACGCCACCGTCCCAATGGGCTTTAGGTAGGCGTCATCATAGGGTCCACAGCCTGTCTGGTCATCGTACAATTAAAGAGGAAAGCATAGTGGCGAACTGTAAAAGGGTCCACCACCAAGCATGCAGTACGTTGCAAAATGATAGGGTCATAACCTCTTTTGATAAACTTTTTAACAATTTTAACAAAGATAGTATGAAAGTGATCATGACCTAGAATCTTACGAAGTTTATAAATCACATCACCATAGAAGTCAAAGGTTTTACGAAGTTTATGGTAACGGTAACCCTGATTGAGTAACTTTTTAGTCATACAAAGATTACGAAAATTAAAGTCCTCAACTCGAGTACAAGCTCTAGAAAAACGAATAAGTTGAGACACATATACCCAATAAGAAGTTTCTCGGGGAACATCCCCATCCAAGTGAGGATAATTAACAATGTCAAAATTAAAATCATCTCTCTTGTCATAGATTTTGCTAATTATTTTACCATTTTCAATCGAGAGATCTAAATCAAGAAAAGAGGCGTTATTATCAGATATATTAGCTTTGTTAAGCTGAAGTTCTTTAGGATAAATATAATTAACCATAGTTGGAAAGAAAGGGTTCTCAATGTTTAATATGTCATCCAGATACCGAGAGGTATCATTAAAGGCTTCAATAACATCTGCCTGGGTATCTGGTGAAAGACTTAACATGAAATCCCTTTCATAGCAAAATAAGAACAAATCTGCGACAAGTGGTGCACAGTTCGTACCCATAGGGATACCAACAATTTGTCTATAAACGGTGGTTCCATACCTGACGAAAATATTATCTAATAGGAAGATGAGTGGTTCACAAACTTCATAGCAAGCCTTGTTGCACATATCGTTGTCGTGTTTTGGTTGAATGATATTTGGTGGAGTTGTGTCCCTTTAAAACGTTTTAATAAACAAACGTTGTCCTGAATAGTTCTCGTCAACCACCATTAGGCTTTCAAACAAACTTGGTTGCTTATATCATTGTCTTGTTTCGGTTTCATAACGTTTGGTGGAGCTATGGCCCTTTAAAAGTTTTAATACATAAGCTTTGTCCCGAAAATGTTTCCTGATCCGCTGCCTGGATTTCCATGTAACTTGGTAGGGATGACCATTACCAAACCTAGTTGCACATGTCTTCGTCGTGTTGCAGTTTAATGATTTTTGGCGGTTATTCTTGAGATCTCCAAAGGTCTACTTGCATTTAGCAAGTAAATAAGTGTTAAATTTAATTTAATTTACATTACTGCAACGAATGATACTGAAATAAATCGTGTTCCAAACTGAATCATTTAGTGGTTTCCAACAAATATCTCACCTAACAGAGGAGTAAAATGAATCTTCTATAATTCATGTAAACATATATACACTCATTTTAAAGTAAAGAATGGATTCAGCAATATGTATTAGTACCAAATATATTCCAAATAAGAGGCAAATTAAACAAAAAATGAATTGAATTGAATTGAAGTAGTTTTTAAGGCGCACCAACACATGAAAGGTTATATGGCGCCTAATAGGTATGAACATGCCAGGCTCATCCTCCATGTACATCGAGATAACATATGAAAAATAGGCCTAGAACTTTCTCACTTAGAACTGCAGAGTTGCTGCAAATTCTATCGTAGAAACTACATTTATACGCTGGATCCACGTTTATTTTTTTCTGCCACTTTTTTTTTATGTGAGCGAGATGGCACCTGAAACAATGCATGGATCAAGATGAAGACCTTTAATGAACATGAACAAAAAATGATAAAATAAAAATGAATTTGAAGGGATTCTACCCCTCTGCCTACCTCTCCAAAGGGATCTGCAGTGGCCCTATTCTTTGCCCCGTGACAAAACGGGCCCCCCGGAAACAATAAATAGACAAACACATCCGTATACAGCTTTGAAAATACCTATCATGGTAATCCTACAGCATGACAGATTAACATATGCAAATTTGTCAGTAAATGTTCTGCACTTTTGGAAGCAAAATATACATGTAAACATTTCCTTAACACAATATCAAAGTATTTATATAGGTGTAACACGACCATTGATTTTTGCATTGAGTAGTTTATGAATTAAAATTTAAATGCTAAGCTGCCATTTATATCTAGGCCCAAATTAAAAATGAATAACTTACATTCTCATCATAAATGACATATATGCTGCCAAACAATCCACGGAAAAGTGAAGGTCTTGTATTTTCTAAGAAAAAATCCACAGAAAAGTGAAGGTCGTGTATCTCACTAAGAAAGAACTTGTCTCATGAATGAATACTCCTTTTAAAAAAACATAAACACTGAGATGCCAAAATATTGTATTCATACACTCATTTCCATATTAGCAAAGAAATTTAAAACTCACAATTTTAACATGACAATGCTTGAAAAATGTAAAAAATAGATCACCAAATGTGATATAAACCAAAAATGGCACTTTAAATTAGTGCAAATGCCTTTTTTTACAAAAAAAATGATACTGCCAAGTTTTAATGATTGGGCAGCATACTCTGCCTACAGTTCTCTCTGACACTATCTCAGAAAACTCAATTTTAGGTGGTAAGGGGAAGGATTTTGTAGAATCATACCTAAAAAAGCATGATTTTGAAAATAATAATGCTGAATTATGATGACAAATATATATATCTACATCTTGACATCAAACAAGCCTAGTTTTAGAGAGAAATGTTTCTCCAGGCTATCAATTAAAGACTTACAAAATCTGAAACTCCAAATTACGCCTTTCCGAGGCAAAAAATGGCAAAAACATGTAAAAACCAGTTCTAAAAGACTGTGAAATATGTTTTTTGAGACAAATAACCATTCCAAAAAGAAAAATGCCAGTTAAGTAATAATCTAGGAGATTATGAAAACTCATATGATTCCGCCTTATAGTTGTAACACGCCCATTGACTTTTGCATTGAGTTGTGTATGAATCAAAATGTAAATGCCATGTTGTCGTTCATATCTAGGCCCAAATTAAAAATGAATAACTTACATTCTCATCACAAATGACATATAAGCTGCCAAAAAATCCACAGAAAAGTGAAGGTCATTATCTTCTAAGAAAGAACTTGTCTCATGAATGAATGCTCTCTTTAAGAACATAAAAACACAGATGCCAAAATATTATATTCATCCACTCATTTCCGTATAAGCAAAAAAATAATTAAAACTCACAATTTTAACATGACAATGCTTGAACAATGCAACAACTAGGGCAGCAAGGTGATTAAACCAAAAGTGGCACTTTAAATTAGTGAAAATGCATTTTTTACAAAACAGAAATGAGAATTATTTATTGACCGCCATTATGCGACTACCCCAGACGAACAATTCCTGTGATGCAATGAGTGTGCTACACCTATAAGAACACAATTGTGAGTGAATTTTTAAAGCAGCTATTCTGACAAAGCTACACTACAATGCATTAAAACAAGAAACGTTTTCGGGAATCGACTGAGTATCGATCAAGATATATGAATTTAAAAAGAAAAAGAGCGGTAGCCAACGAATCTGTGTACATTTTTTTTTCATTTTTAACCTACCTTAACTGTTTTATAAAATGACGTTGGGCATACCCATACTTGATTTAATGGATTCAGAAAGTCAATAAACATGCAGAAATCAAAAGGTTTGGCTAACATAACTGCTTTTTGAATGCAAAATGTGATGGATTTCATGCCAGAATTCAATTTTCAAGGCAATTTTTCACTATTTGTGGCATCATACCTTAATTTAATAACACTACAGGATTATATTGGCAACCCAAATATTCCTAAATGCAAGTTTGGTACTAGCTTTATGCTTAAAAGCCAAGTTTTAATTATTGGGCAGCTTACTTTGTCTACAGTTCTCTATGACGTTATCTTACCTTAAAGCTACACAATCCCGATAAAAGGCACACTAGAACTGAACAAATGTAACGGTCATTACGCATGTTGTTCTAAGTGATTACTGTATACGTGTGGGTTCATATATACAACATGCGCACTACCTAAATTCACTGAATATTAATGAGATAAGGCGGAACTGTATGAGTCGCTTCAGGTACTTTGTGAATCGACCACTGGTCTTATAACGGGTATAAAAGTGGATTTTAGCAGACGGTATTTTACCACCGAACTGATGAGACCAATCTTCAGTAGAAAGACCTAATAGCAAACGCAAGTCGTTAGAACTTGAAAAGGAAGCTAAAGATGTACTTACTCAACCTTATAAGTCCATATTTATATATAATCCAAAACAATACCTATAATTAAACGTAGCGGCCTTTTAACAAAGACCCTTTCCAATTATTCCGTTGCATCACAGAAACTATTATATACAAATAATCCTCCATTTTTATGTGTGTGTACGTGTGTACTGTATATTGACACAAAACACAAGGGTAGACATTGTTTATCAAAATTGGAATATTGGTAGAGGCTCGTAACTAATGGTAAAGATGGAGATATAGTATTTGTTATGTATAGTTATGCATGCATGGTTTACACATATTAGTAGATTATAAATCAACATAGTTTTAATAAATTCCTCTTAATTTATGCATGAATTGAAATTTTGAAATTGAAAATAAAATGGATAGAGAGACACAGAGACAGATAGAGACATAGAGAGTCAAAAAGAGGGATAAATAAAGAGAGAAAGAGAGAGACAGATTCAGAGAGAAAGAGAGATACAGAATAAGGAAGAAAGCGAGAGGGAGGGGGAGGGAAAAGAGTGAGGAAATCCCTTATGTTGATGTCCGGTGGCATTAACCTCCCTCTCCACCCTAGATTTTGTTTTAATTTCCTTCAATGTGTTAAATTTTCCCCGGGGTCCTTGTATACTAGTATATAGTTGTTTTTATGTAAAGTATGTACATTTCCAAAATTCAACCAAGGCAAATAGCTCTGTGTGCCCCTGTGTAGCTACGGACCTGGAAAAGCAATATGTTGAAAAGCAATGGTTTATATTCACGGTGGACAGACGTTACGGACCCTGGCTGCTCAAAACAGCGTTACCTTGATCCTGGTTACTCATGTTAAGGACCCTGGCGGGTAAAAACACGTAAACTGTTAAAAGATATTTAATATTACTTTACAATAAGACACTTTTTAAAAATGATCCCACCCACGGATCACTAGATGCATTTGTGTGTCTGAATTCAGGAAGAACGGGTTATAAAAACAGTGTTTTAGATTTGAAAGAACGCGCACTGTTTACACACCGACGCGTGAAAGTACGTCTAGAAAATTGTGTTTATTTCAAAAATAGTGACTGCTATTGACATATGCTATGTCTGGAATTATGTATGTTCAGCCATAACATCCATTGGGCGTATTTTATACATAATAATATCTACCGATTGCAATAAGCGTTAAGTTGTTTGTGCATTGCAAAGTAACGGATCCTGGTTGCTCATGGCACCGGATCCTGTTTGCTTCTGACACAGGATCCTAGTCGGTAGTTGAAAACATACATCTTAAAAAAACGACTAGATATGTTCCCCTGTTCAAAATATCTCGGTCTGATATCAGTGGTGGAAAATAAAGCTGCGACATTTTCAATTGGGTGGGGTTTGTGCGGTGGTCAACTTATGGAAAAAAAAACAATGTGCTGAGATATTTTAAAGATTTCACATTTAACGAGTTTTCACCCTCCAAACATCGGCGAGGAACTCGTACACTTCAAGGGGGCTGGCGTGGTCTACTTGATAGCACGTTGCATTTGACCCGGATGAAGACTTATCGCCGCAAGTCAATTTCTTCTGTGTATTATTGAGTAAAACATGTTCCTTTAGTCTCGTCCGTCGGATTGGTATGTACACCGGTTCTGTGTTTCGGAGTCTATCCTTGGAACAATTCAAAGGAAAATATATTCGTAACTGAGATAGGGCAGCTTCCCGGATGTTTATGTATCCTTTCTTGTTTGGGGGCGACCGGCTATAAATATTTAATATAATGTCTTGATAAACAGTTAAACAACATTCTGTTAAATGTTATGTGATAACCTTTCAAATCATATGATAACTCAGATGAGGGTGCTAGTGCTTTAACAAACAAAAGTGGCAACATTCTTAATACAACTTCCTGTAGCATTATATTATATGTATAAAATAATGAAAACGTTTACCATTGGTAAATGCCTATTTAAAACTTGTAATTAACATTTTCATTAAGTATTCGGATATTATATGAGGTGTTCAATGTATTACCTTATGCAATTATATTAATTTGTAAATAAATGTACATTAAGAGTTTTTTTAAACAAAATATCTAAATAAAAAACGTTTTCGTATTTGATGCGTACAACAACGGTGGCCTCTCTATATGACATGTCAGTCTACAGTATGCCAACACTCATGTATATAGTCTACGTCATTAGTTGTTCACATTGCTGCATTTGTATTACTTGTAATATTTGATTGTTTATTCATTGATATATTTTGTTTATGATTAAACAATTGTTACCTGTTAGGGTCTTAGCTAGAGCGTTGCTAGTGTGGTCCCGGGGCAAATTTCATGAACTTGTTTTATTCCCAGATACGCTGTGATTCGTTTTTTCCCACTTTTTTATATCTTATTTGACGCTGACATGTTGATGATATAGTCTGAATCTTTATATCCTCTCGCCCCTACTTTTTCGTTTGTTTGTTTTTGTTTTTGTTGTTTTTTATGTATTGTGTTTTTTTCTTGTTTTTTTCTGATTTTTTGCAGACAATGTGTACACAGCTGCGTGCTCCAAGACAATGCCTTTTGAATAAACCTTTTTATTTAAATATTAAATGTTGTTTATCAACACAGTATAGGTTATTCAGAGCCGCCCCAGAGAGAGAGGATGGATACATAGGAATCCGGGAACCGTGCCCTACTCTTATTATCGAATAGATTCCTATGGTTCTTTAACGTGCTCGGAGGATAGACCGATAAACGAGACCGCCCGGTTTACGTCCCTATCCGACGGACGAGGCTAAGGGAAAATGTCTTGCCAAGAACACACCGACGAAACTCAGTGGCACCACGGAGGATTAAACCCGGGGCCTCCGGTTACAAATATAAAAAGTGTTTGAGGTCATTGTCGTGTAAAACGGCGACACAAACCGTCATGCAGCGCGCTGCGGGGAAAGTAAGTTTGGTTAATGTTTATTGCGGGCCCATAGTTTATTTTAGGGTACTGTCGACGGAAGACAGGTCGTGAAGAGAGAATTATCTCAAGGCGCAAACGTATATACACGAACGTAGGTCCAAAGTACATTTGTTTAGTCTTGTACCTTGTACGACATAGACGCATTTAGCCAAAATCACAACCAGATTATATCACTATAACAAGATCACACCCTCTACATTCATAACCGATATAATAATTCAATATTGGGCTGTTCTTTTTTTATTTTCCATCATGCTGTCGTATGAATGATTTTAGTACCGGTGGTCCAGAGTGGTGAGGCGCTGTTTCAAGTTCACCTCTACGGTCGTGGGTAGGAATCCAGCTCGTTCCCAGATTTCATGAGGCATGCAGTACTTGTCCTACTTATGAAAAAGTAGATGGTCTGCCTCCCCCACGAACAAATCGACCATCATATATAACCTAAAATGTGCTGAAGATGACTTAAAACACCATGCAACCAACAGATGTATTTTTTATTGTTTGTTTTGGTGGAGCCAAAGTCCCCTTTAATCTGAAGGAAAACAATCTATCAACCAGGATCCGGTGCCAAAGATACAGATTGTGTCCGTTGCCAGAATCTCAAGCATTTTTTACAAAGCAACCAGGGTCCGGTGCTCTGAAATTTAGAGATGATGTAAATATTTGCAGATTTTTAGACTAAACAGTTATCATTATTGAAGAACAGGAGTTGCAAACCAATTTGGGATCACATTAAAACAGTCAGAGCGAACAAATGGAATTTTGGCTTTTTAAAGTCATCAACTTTGTATCGACCGGTTAAGAATACATTTCTTTCAGCTTGTTAGGAATTATTCTGCATTTGTTGAACATAAGGAAAAAGTATTTCGAAGGATATGATATTAAAAAGTTCCGTCGCATAAAGTTTTTTTCTTATACATACGATACTGTATCTTTAAGTTCGAACTTTTTGACATCAGTGTCCATTTTCCCTCTGTTTTTACCAACCAGGGTCCGTTACAAGTGCAACCAGGATCAAGGTAACGCAGTTTTGAGCAGCCAGGGTCCGTTACGTCTATCCACCGTGACTTCGCGATTGAGCATATTTGTGTAAAATAACTTAATTAATACGACATTGCTAATCGGCCTCCGTAGCGCAATAGGTTAGCGCGCTGTCTTAGTATTCTTTCGCCGTTGCGGACGGGGTTCTAGCCCAGGCCTTAGCACTTTTTAAAACATTTTTTTTATGAATTTTCTTTTTTATGAAGATGTAGTATTCAAATGCCTTTCAAATTCATCAGATTCAAATATTAACAAACATGTGCATACTAGCACGCAAACAAGCACGGCTTACGCACGCACCGCGATCTTTTTTTTTTACGAATTGTGACTTATTATTTTCCCAAGAAGCTCCGGAATTGAAAAGTAGACGGATGGGCGACCTTCATGTGTATACCCCTTCCCCACATCCTGAAAACTATGATTTGCGAGAAATAATATTGCTGGTCTTTTTCCAACAAAAGAAAATTCCATATATTAACTTAATTTGAACAATATCCTTCAAGGGTCTCATTGTAAACAATAATTTCTCCCTGTCGCGAGTCAACACTTTAGCATGTATTTCACGTTACATACTATTGGCTACCGATACACGCTCTCTGCATATGTATACATGTATAATATGTGTGTGATTTTGGATTAATTCAAGGATATTATAGGAAATAAGTATATACAATATATGGAACATATGTGGACTATGCGGGTAAGTGTTTGTAATTCTCTACATAGTGATGTATTTACATTATGCCTTACGCATTTTACTTGTTCCCTTCAACATTACAAACATGTATACAGTTACATTGCACGCCATTGAATATCCTCATCAAGTTGAACAGTCTGTAGTTATCGGATATCTGAGCAAATTGCTATATAAACGTTTAGGCTTATATACCCGTAATCGCTGGGTGGTACAATTTCAAAGTTACCGATGCGTTTATCACGCCTATTATGCAAAGGCCTCGATATACGCTATGACAATATACCAGCCTAAACAATGTAGACAACACATCCAGCAAAGAACTTCATCTATAGGCGTTCCTATGCTTAAACAAACTTGAAATTGTATTATTTTATCGGGATTGTGTAGCTTTAAGGGTTAAGGGGAAGGAGTTTGTGGTATCATGCCTACACATGAATAAAAGCAGAATTTTGAAAATAATAATGCTGAATTATGATGACAAATTCGTATATATACATGCTGACAATAAACAAGCCTAGTTTTTATATAGAACATGTTTCTCCAGGCCATCTTTTAAAGACTTTAAAAATATGAATCTCCAAATTACGGCTTTTCGAGGCGAAAAATATCAACAAGAATGTCAAAACCGGTACTAAAGGACTGTGAAGTATCTTTTTTGACGACACATAATCATTCGAAAAGAAAATTGCCAGTTAAGTAAGAATATTTTTTTTTTTTTGTTTGTGTGGTGTTTTACGTCATTTTCAACACATGTAAGGTTATATATGAATGTCGATCTTTTTGTGGCGGAGGCAGACCACCCGCTTTTTCTGGATATAACCAGTACCGTACCAATTACGCCCTTCTTAAGAATAGACACTTCCTCACTTACAAGTCGAGCTCCCAGTAAGATTCGAGAAACTGGGAGAAAATGAAAATTTATAATATCCCGCCTTATAGGTGTAACACGCCCATTGATTTTTGCATTGTATGAATAAAAATTTAAATGCCATGCTGTCATTCATATTTAGGCACAGATTAAAAATGAAAATTTACATTTTTATCACAAATGACACATACGCTGCCAAAAAATCCACAGAAAAGTGAGGGTCATGTATCTTCTAAGAAAGAACTTGTCTCATGAATGAATGCTCCCATTAAAAACATAAAAACTGAGATGCCAATGCACTCATATAAAAATGCACTCATATAAAAGAAAATTCAAAACTCACAATGTTAATATAACAATGCTTGAACAATATAACAAATAGATCAACAAAGTGATATAAACCAAAAACGTCACTTTAAATTAGTTAAAAATTCATTTTTTTACGAAAAGAAACGAGAAATATTTACTGACCGCCATTATTACATAATGGATGTATAATGCATTTTTTTCTACCTCACATAAAGTTAAATTACTACAGACTTCTAAAATGCATTAATTTTCCTTTTTCAGCATGAAAATATATACTTACGTTCAATGAAAACGCACCATTACCTCAGTATGTTTCGGCTGTTGGATTATTTGCAAGACATTTGGAATAAAAACAATATTTTCTATGTTTAGCTCTAATGGCCAAGAGCCAGCAGAGCTGATGGAAAGGCGAGTTGTCCGTCGTCCGTCCGTCGTCCGTTAACTTTTACCTCGTTAAGACGATATGGCTTTCATTTTTCATCCGATCTTAACCAAACTTTAATAGATTGATAATATTAATGAAAGCTCGTAGGCGGGCTGAAGTTAGCATGATATTCGATTTTCGACATTCGATATACAAGTTGAATATAAAAGAACAAAAACCTCGAGATTCGTTATTCAACAAAAAAAAATGAATATCGAAAAACAAAAAACTCGAGATTCGTTATTCAATCAAAAAAATCTGAATATCGAAAAACAAAATACTCGAGAACATAAGTTTTGATTGTCGAAAAACAAAAAAAAAACGAGATTCGTTATTCAACAAAAAAAATATGAATATCGAAAAACAAAAAATCTCGATATTCGTTATTCAAAAATTAACTTTTGAATGTCGAAAACCACAAACTCAACAAAAAAGATCTGAATATCGAAAAACAAAAAAACTCGAAATTCGTTATTCTCTAAGTACAAAATTTGAATGTCGAAAAACAAAAAACTCGAGATTCCTTATTCAACCAAAAAAATCTGAATATCCAAAAAAACAAAACTCGAGAACCGTTATTCAACAAATACATTTTGAATGTCGAAAAACAAGAAAAAAAAACTCGAGATTCGTTATCCAGCAAATACATTTTGAATATCGAAAAACAAAAAACTCGAGATTCGTTATTCAACAAAAAAAATCTGAATATCGAAAAAGAAAAAAACTCGAGATTCGTTATGCAACAAAAAAAATGAATATCGAAAAATAGAAAAATCGAGATTCGTTTTTCAACTAATACATTTTGAATATCGAAAAACGAATAGATCGAGATTCATTATTCAACGAATAGGTTTTAAATATCGAAAAACAAAAAAAAAATCGAGATTCGTTATCCAACAAATACTTTTTTTAATGTCGAAAAATAAAAAAACTCGAGATTCGTTATTCATCCGGAATCATTCCGTATGTGAGATTTTTTTTATAACATTTTTATGCTATTCCTAACAATGTTGTTGTTGAGTTCTACATATATACATGCATCTAGTGAATATATTATCGTGTTATTATTATTTTTTCTAAATGTACAATCTGGAAATATTATATGAAACCATGTAATATATGAAAGTATATTTTTCTAGCATGTAGCTAGTACGGTTACAACTAATGATTGGATTTGTGACATAACAGCCTTTTATATCTTAACATGTCATTGCTTAACTGTTTATGCCTAATAACTATTATAATATTCTATGTAAGATTTAAAAGCACTACTGACTCTTACATGGCCGACATGATCTGTCATCAGATTTTTGTATGTTCAGTATTTTATACTGGGCTTTTGTTTCAATTCCAATCATCTATGAGTAGTTGAGCAATTGCAAAAATATGTTATAAAGATTTATTTAATGAGAACCCATTTAAAACTAGTCAATGATCCATGTTAAACGCACATATCTTCTCTATTACACATCAATGTTACATCTAGTTTATTTATATAAGAATCATAAAGTATACTTCCATAGTCGTGTCTAACAAGAGAGATAAAGCGAGATATTATATTGCCCAGTATACAGGGGAGATAACATGAATAGCATTAATGTTTAGCTTTACAACAATTACCTGTTACACATTTTAGAAGCATGTCATGTTGGAATAGCTTTTTATGTTTAAAATAAAAACTCAAAGAAAAACATATAAAGTGATATTATAAAAGGGAGAAATAATAGTGTGCGCTAATGGTGTTAATGGAGAACTTATACACAAAGTGAAAATCTTAATATATATAAAAATAACAGATGTTGGATTCATCAAGTCCAAACTAAGAAATACAAAAAGATCGGACAGGGAAAGTAGATTCAAGGAGGACAGTCAACCATAAAACACAGAAACAAACACGCAAACAGTCAAACAAGAAGGCAAAGGCAATATTAAATGCAAAAGACAACACAAACACAAAAGGGTTGACAATAGGGCTACCGCCTTGGAACGGTCAGTGACAAAGTAGGCCACTGGGGGTTTAAACCGGTTCTAGGGTGCACCAAACCTCACACTTACCCTACTGTCATCCCATTAAAACAGGACAGTGTAAATAAAGAAATCCCCGCCATGATCTAATCTCTAAGATAGTTTTTGAAATCAGGTCCACCATGTTTTGTTTTTTGTGATTTTTTTCATTGCTTTTCAAAAAAGTCTTGTTTCAAATTTTTGCAGGCTATACATTGCTCAACGTCAAGCAGTATTTGATAATAGCTTTTAAAAACTGTAATAGTAGGATTAGTGTTTTTTTTTATATTGATTGAATATAAATTTTCCGGCAGTAAGGAGGAGATTATTTAAAACAATATCATACTTATCATTTCCAAAGATGATGTTAGTTACCGACCATACTGGATTAATATCCTTACATTTATTATGAAAGCAATTTGCAAGTGCTTGCCAACAATATTTTACTACATTACATTCATTGAATAGGTGTTTTATTGTTTCTATATCTTCATTGCAAAAAGATCAAAGGTCTGTATTAGAAATATTCATTTTTTAAGTCAATAGTTTGTTCCCAAATATCTATGATTTATTCTGAATTGCAACCATTGTAGATTTGAGTCTTTTGTCGATTTGAAAGCTAGATAAATTAATTTAGACCAGTATATATTTTGTGTAATATGCAAATCATTTATCCATTTTCTTGCTAACTCTGTTGCAGTTGTATAGGATAGCATTGCATCATGGATCTGCATCCTTTTTCATCTTTAAGAATTATTCCTATATGAAGCGGTATTATAGGAGTTGGACTATTGCTCGAGAAATGGGGGAAGTTAAATTTATTTAGATAACTTCTGACTGATGGCAGTATTTTTTCATATTCTAAAAACTTGGTTTGAATGTTAAATTTTTGTCTAAATTCTTTTAGTGTCAATAAATTTCCGTTACGGTTCATAATGTCATTTATGAAAGTTACTCCTCCTAAATACCAATGTTTTGAAAAAATGGAAGTTTGTCCGACCTTAATATGTGGATTATACCATAAAGGACACACTGAAATTTGTTCCAAGATTTTGAATCTGATCTATATGCGAACAGTTTATAGCACAAAAAGAATATTCTTGCGATGAGTATATCTCTGGAGATGGTGCTCTACTACCTACTGCTACTGCTGGCAGTAGCTACTGCTGCTACTGCAGGCAGTAGTTAACAGTAGCAGGTGCAGTAGCAAACATATGATGGGTTGTCTTTTAAACATGATAGTTGGAAAGTAGAAACAACATAGAAAAAACATATTGACTCTTCTGCTGCTACTGCTGACAGTAGCTACTGCTACTGCTGATTCTGCTACTGCTGCTACTGCTACTGATACTGCTGTTACTGCTGACAGTAGCAACTTGTTTGTCTTTCTACCGTTACCGTTCTACCGTTACTTACTATAACATTTCAGATACTGCAGGTAGTAGAAGTAGCAGTAGCAGTAGCAATAGCAGTAGCAATAGAAGTAGCAAAGATATGATGGATGCGAAATGGGTTGTCTGTTAAACATGGTGGTTGGAAGTAGAAACAACAAACTTGGGCAAAGAAAACATAATTACAATGACTATTGACTCTACTGCTGCACAAATATTTGGTTGAATAACGAATCTCGAGTTTTTTGTTTTTCGATATTCAGATTTTATTTTTTGAAAAACTAATCTCGAGTTTTTGTTTTTCGATGTTCAGATTTTGTTTGTTGTATAACGAATCTCGAGTTTTTTGTATATCGACATTCAAAATTTATTTGTTGAATAACGAATCTCGAGTTTTTTGTTTTCAACAATCAAAACTTACTTTTTGAAAAACGAATCTCGAGTTTTTTGTTTTTCAGATTTTGGTTGTTGAATAACGAATCTCGACTGTTTTGTTTTTCGACATTCAGATTTTATTTGTTGAATAATGAATCTCGATTTTTTGTTTTTCGATATTCATATTGTTTTTGTTGAATAACGAATCTCGAGTTATTTTGTTTTTCGACATTCAAAACATATTTTTTTGAAATACGAATCTCGGGATTTTGTTTTTCGACATTCAAAACTTTTTTTTAAATAACGGACCTCGAGTTTTTTGTTTTTCGATATTCAGATTAATTTGGTTGAATAACGAATCTCGAGTTTTTCGTTTTTCGATATTCAATATTTGTTGGTTGAATAACGAATCTCGGTTTTTTTATTTATTGATATTGAAAATATTGAAGACACAGAGGAAGTAAATGACGATGTGGATGCTGAAGAAGTGGCTGATGTTGAAGATGACGAAGATGAGTACTACTCGTACTACTGAATGTGGGGCTCTCCTCTCTCACCTTTATCTTCTTAAAGGAAGCTTGAAGTGTGGGCGCCTTCCTCTTGCCTGATATAACCAGTAAGGGCCCAGTAGATTTCCTTTCATAAGGTTGATTGTTTGCTGATAATATACTGGCCGACATTCCTACGGAAGTCTCGGTAGATCTCTGCTGCTTCCTCCCCTCTCTCACCAGATTGTGTGTCAAATATAATGAAAGCTTCTCTAGATTTGTGGCAGGAAGCGCCTGGAGTGTTACGGATATACACTCGTTTACAATTCATGCACTTCCAAGTCATACCGGAATGCTGTTCCATAACGTGGCTGACACACTTTGCTCTTGTAGTGAATGACATATCTCCACATATCGAGCAAGTGAAGTGCACACATATTTCTGTGTTTTTTCTTTATACACTTCCGACAGGACACAACATGAAGCATATTGAAGAATATTCCAATGGGGGATCAGTCCAGTGAACTACAGGCCTCATTCTGGACAGAATTCTACGAGACATGTCGAAAATAAACAAGGGCACAGTGCAACTATTGACTATGAACCTACACAAATGAACTCAACAATGGCATTTTGAATACCTTTTTTTGGTTGAGTATGCTATAGTTATGTTCATTTAAAAATAATAAAATTGATAAAAAAGTGTATTAGCTGAACCACATTGTCTTGTTTTTGTTTTTCTACAAGATATCAGGCGACATGTATTATTTCCGGATATATTGTAAATCGTCAAGTGTAAGTCATAGTTAAGACTAGAAGTATAAATCTGTTACCTAACAATAACTTCATATAGCCTATACAACATTGTTTTATTTTAGGGAGACGTTTGTAGTGAACATATTACATATTGTTTCATATCATGTCAGGTATAAAGATTTTTATTATTGACATGTACTTTAATGTGTTTGGCTAAACATCTCAAGTTTATAGTACATGTACCTATGTTTATGAAACGTTTAGTTTATAGTATGACCCATGTGAGTTTGTCAGAAGTAACAAGGGCTTGGTCGGAAGTTACAACTAAACTGACTTTAGTGGGACTGATGGTCATCTGGGAGAATTATGGGTGTCAATCCAAATACAAATAAAACCATCATAGTGTGTTTCGGTTTCCTATTCAATGTGCATACTCTAAACTAAGCCCCATGACCCGTACGATTTTATTATTGTGAATGAATTTGTCTGGTCAGGTAAACTAGCCGACTCGACTGATTGTCGATGTAGTTATCATTAATGTAACTTCATATGATGCTTTAAAACTCTTGTAAATTCTTGTTTAGTGATCAAAATACACTTTATTTGAATAATATGTTACCAATATACACCCCATTTAAATTAATAGTTATGGTTTAGCAACAAAAACCTGCAGTAACTGAGTTTTCCAGACCATACATTTTCATTAATACCAATAACTATTTCAGATTGCCTTCAGTGCCTTTAAAATAGTTTTTGCTTGTTATGAAAAGTTTTACATAATATATATGCATGCAACGTTGTAGGTGTGTTTCCTTCGAGGTTGCTCAGGTGCCGATTAATGCTAAGACCAGAAGATCGAAGGTGAAGTCTTGGTGAACTTCAATATGTTTCATAGTAATCATAAGACATTGACCCTTAAAACGTCATACACATACAAAAAAGGCATCTAGATGAGTACTGAACATTAACATAAAAAGTTTGACTGACCTTGACCTATTTCTTAGTCATATGTGTACTATTCCCCTGTATACGCCAATGAAATGGGAAGTATTACACATGGCGTCCCTATTAATATTTGTATGAGGTTTTATCATGTCCTCAATGGGACAGGTAAGTTAAAAACAAAAATTGAACACATTTGCGTATCTAAGTCAAATACAGTTAATTGATTTAAATGTTGGATTTCTTTGTTTGAATGGTGTTTTACGTCTTCTTTAGCTCATTTGCAGGCCATATATGACAGTCGAATTGTGTGTGGTTCTACTCATTGTTCCTGGGTAGAACCAGTACTGTATACCTGCCGCCATCCGTAAGAATCAACAATGTCTTACAAATCGAGCTCCCAGTGGGATTCGAACTCGCAGCTGTGAGAAGCGAGAAGGTTTAACCCCTCGACCATAGATGCACAAATGTTTAAGTCATATACGTTAAACTGTTTTAAAACAAGAAAACTCATCGTTTTATTTAATTATATCCAAGCAGGGTTCATGTCGAAATGATACTGGCTAAATAAATCGAGACGCTAATTTCAATGTTTGATAATTGATTACCTTGTGTCCCTTTAAATAATTGCAGTTTAATATTTATAATTACAATTTTCAAAACAGCATTTCCTATTGTGACTGATACTGTTGCTGTTATTTTATATACAGCAGTAGAAATTAGTATCAGCTAACATGTATGTAGATAAATATTGTTAACTTATTTTAAGGAAACTTATTCAGATTGCCTGTTGTCACGGTAACAATGAAATGATATCATCCAAGTATGCGTAAAACAAGGACAGCTCTATACATATCTGAAATAAAACATTGCTTCTAAACAAGAAATAAATGAAAATCTTAAAGAAAAAGGAATATTTGATGAAAAAAAACTCATTTAAAGTACTGTTGCCATGGTTACCGGCAATATTATAAGACATTTACATCTTACGTTCACACCAACCAACACATATTTAGAAATACTAATGTCAGATAATAAGAATTCACAACAAGCATTTCTGCAATGTTAACAAAAATAAGTTAATATTGAGAAAAGTCGCAATTTTGGTTAAAGTTAAGACTGAAACAGATTGCCTGTTGTCAAGGTAACAATGAGATGATATCATCCAAGTATGCGTAAAACAAGGACAACTATATACACATCTGAAATAAAACATTGCTTTTAAACAAAAAAGAAATGAAAATCTTAAAGAAAAAGGAATATTTAGTGAAAAAAATTAATTTAAAGTACTGTTGGTTAGCGGCAACAGTATAAGACATTTACATCTTACGTTCACACCAACCAACACATATTTAGAAATACTAATGTCAAATAATAAGAATTCACAAGTATTTCTGTTAACAAAAATAAGATAATATTGAGAAAAGTCGCAATTTTGGTTAAAGTTAAGACTGAAATAGAGTTATCTCCCTTATAATTCATATATTGTGTTTTAATATGGTAAAACTTGATAATGTAATTATTTATAATTTATTAGCAAACACTTTTAAAGTACAAACATTATTAAAATCATCAATGAGAGCAAGATTGCTTGCATCTTTTGAAAAAATGAAATAAGACAACATTTTAATATTTTTTGTTAAAATATAGGTATTTTGCAAAATATCTATGCCTATTTGATCAAAATTTAAAATGGGCCCTTATCATACCAAGTCCTTGTATGCAAGGGCTTTGCTATGGTTGAGAAGTTATGGATGTATTTTCTATGAAATGAAACTAGTCCGATGAATCTTCTCAAATCTTTTATATTTCTTGAAGTGGGCCATTCTTTTACACTTTTCACCTTTACTGGACAAGTAGATGTCCCATTCTCACTAATAACATGACCTAGGAAAGTTACCTATTTTTAAAGAATTTACATTTTTCGGGTGTAACTTAAGATTCGCTTTCTTTAGACGGTCAAATGCTTCTACGAGATTTTGTAACTTGGTCAAACGTTTTAGCAAACAGTATGATATCATCGAGATACAAAACCAACATGATCCAAATTAATCCTGAGAATGCCATTAGCTTAGCCGAGTAATACACTTGGACTATGACATAAACCGAAGGCTAATTTACAGAACTGCCACTGTTGTCCACCTTGCAGACTGAATGTAGTTTCATGACGGCTATTTTCATCTATATCAATTTGCCAGAAGCCACATTTTAGATCGCATACCGAAAACCATTTAGACCTGCAAAGTGCGTCCAAATTATCATCAATATGGGGAA
>JAWPHD010022505.1:0-24893 GCA_037043455.1 Cyrtodaria siliqua | reverse complement strand
ATAACAAGTATCATAGTAACAACCATTACAACACGCCAGATAATAATGTACATATTCTTTACGTAATACCTTTATAAATAATAACCACTTGGACACTCAGATCGCAGAAAGAGCAACGTTATCTCTATTTTTTCTATTTACCCGTAAACGAATTACGTCCCTTGGACATAAAATGTCAACGAGTATCATTTTGCGTGCCATAGAGTGCCAGTGGCATTTCTGACGTGGTCATCTCTGTTGAAAGTACGTATACAAATGAAAAACTTACGGTGAAACTCATTGTTGCCGTGTCATGGCTTGTACATGCAACTTCTGGGCTCACTTGGTAAGAGATTAACGTTGTGTCTTGATACAGGTTTGCTGCAATAATCATAACAAGTATCATAGTAACAACCATTACAACACGCCAGATAATAATGTACATATTCTATACGTAATACCTTTATAAATAATAACCATTTGGACACTCAGATCGCAGAAAGAGCAACGTTATCTCTATTTTTTCTATTTACCCGTAAACGAATTACGTCCCTTGGACATAAAATGTCAACGAGTATCATTTTGCGTGCCATAGAGTGCCAGTGGCATTTCTGACGTGGTCATCTCTGTTGAAAGTACGTATACAAATGAAAAACTTACGGTGAAACTCATTGTTGCCGTGTCATGGCTTGTACATGCAACTTCTGGGCTCACTTGGTAAGAGATTAACGTTGTGTCTTGATACAGGTTTGCTGCAATAATCATAACAAGTATCATAGTAACAACCATTACAACACGCCAGATAATAATGTACATATTCTATACGTAATACCTTTATAAATAATAACCATTTGGACACTCAGATCGCAGAAAGAGCAACGTTATCTCTATTTTTTCTATTTACCCGTAAACGAATTACGTCCCTTGGACATAAAATGTCAACGAGTATCATGTTGCGTGCCATGGAGTGCCAGTGGCATTTCTGACGTGGTCATCTCTGTTGAAAGTACGTATACAAATGAAAAACTTACGGTAAAACTCATTGTTGCCGTGTCATGTCTTGTACATGAAACTTCTGGGCTCACTTGGTAAGAGATTAACGTTGTGTCTTGATACAGGTTTGCTGCAATAATCATAACAAGTATCATAGTAACAACCATTACAACACGCCAGATAATAATGTACATATTCTTTACGTAATACCTATATAAATAATAACCATTTGGACACTCAGATCGCAGAAAGAGCAACGTTATCTCTATTTTTTCTATTTACCCGTAAACGAATTACGTCCCTTGGACATAAAATGTCAACGAGTATCATTTTGCGTGCCATAGAGTGCCAGTGGCATTTCTGACGTGGTCATCTCTGTTGAAAGTACGTATACAAATGAAAAACTTACGGTGAAACTCATTGTTGCCGTGTCATGGCTTGTACATGCAACTTCTGGGCTCACTTGGTAAGAGATTAACGTTGTGTCTTGATACAGGTTTGCTGCAATAATCATAACAAGTATCATAGTAACAACCATTACAACACGCCAGATAATAATGTACATATTCTATACGTAATACCTTTATAAATAATAACCATTTGGACACTCAGATCGCAGAAAGAGCAACGTTATCTCTATTTTTTCTATTTACCCGTAAACGAATTACGTCCCTTGGACATAAAATGTCAACGAGTATCATTTTGCGTGCCATAGAGTGCCAGTGGCATTTCTGACGTGGTCATCTCTGTTGAAAGTACGTATACAAATGAAAAACTTACGGTGAAACTCATTGTTGCCGTGTCATGGCTTGTACATGCAACTTCTGGGCTCACTTGGTAAGAGATTAACGTTGTGTCTTGATACAGGTTTGCTGCAATAATCATAACAAGTATCATAGTAACAACCATTACAACACGCCAGATAATAATGTACATATTCCTTACGTAATACCTTTATAAATAATAACCATTTGGACACTCAGATCGCAGAAAGAGCAACGTTATCTCTATTTTTTCTATTTACCCGTAAACGAATTACGTCCCTTGGACATAAAATGTCAACGAGTATCATTTTGCGTGCCATAGAGTGCCAGTGGCATTTCTGACGTGGTCATCTCTGTTGAAAGTACGTATACAAATGAAAAACTTACGGTAAAACTCATTGTTGCCGTGTCATGGCTTGTACATGCAACTTCTGGGCTCACTTGGTAAGAGATTAACGTTGTGTCTTGATACAGGTTTGCTGCAATAATCATAACAAGTATCATAGTAACAACCATTACAACACGCCAGATAATAATGTACATATTCTATACGTAATACCTTTATAAATAATAACCATTTGGACACTCAGATCGCAGAAAGAGCAACGTTATCTCTATTTTTTCTATTTACCCGTAAACGAATTACGTCCATTGGACATAAAATGTCAACGAGTATCATTTTGCGTGCCATAGAGTGCCAGTGGCATTTCTGACGTGGTCATCTCTGTTGAAAGTACGTATACAAATGAAAAACTTACGGTGAAACTCATTGTTGCCGTGTCATGGCTTGTACATGCAACTTCTGGGCTCACTTGGTAAGAGATTAACGTTGTGTCTTGATACAGGTTTGCTGCAATAATCATAACAAGTATCATAGTAACAACCATTACAACACGCCAGATAATAATGTACATATTCTATACGTAATACCTTTATAAATAATAACCATTTAGACACTCAGATCGCAGAAAGAGCAACGTTATCTCTATTTTTTCTATTTCCCCGTAAACGAATTACGTCCCTTGGACATAAAATGTCAACGAGTATCATTTTGCGTGCCATAGAGTGCCAGTGGCATTTCTGACGTGGTCATCTCTGTTTAAAGTACGTATACAAATGAAAAACTTACGGTGAAACTCATTGTTGCCGTGTCATGGCTTGTACATGCAACTTCTGGGCTCACTTGGTAAGAGATTAACGTTGTGTCTTGATACAGGTTTGCTGCAATAATCATAACAAGTATCATAGTAACAACCATTACAACACGCCAGATAATAATGTACATATTCTATACGTAATACCGTTATAAATAATAACCATTTGGACACTCAGATCGCAGAAAGAGCAACGTTATCTCTATTTTTTCTATTTACCCGTTAACGAATTACGTCCCTTGGACATAAAATGTCAACGAGTATCATTTTGCGTGCCATAGACTGCCAGTGGCATTTCTGACGTGGTCATCTCTGTTGAAAGTACGTATACAAATGAAAAACTTACGGTGAAACTCATTGTTGCCGTGTCATGGCTTGTACATGCAACTTCTGGGCTCACTTGGTAAGAGATTAACGTTGTGTCTTGATACAGGTTTGCTGCAATAATCATAACAAGTATCATAGTAACAACCATTACAACACGCCAGATAATATTGTACATATTCTATACGTAATACCTTTATAAATAATAACCAGTTGGACACTCAGATCGCAGAAATAGCAACGTTATCTCTATTTTTTCTATTTACCCGTAAACGAATTACGTCCATTGGACATAAAATGACAACGAGTATCATTTTGCGTGCCATAGAGTGCCAGTGGCATTTCTGACGTGGTCATCTCTGTTGAAAGTACGTATACAAATGAAAAACTTACGGTGAAACTCATTGTTGCCGTGTCATGGCTTGTACATGCAACTTCTGGGCTCACTTGGTAAGAGATTAACGTTGTGTCTTGATACAGGTTTGCTGCAATAATCATAACAAGTATCATAGTAACAACCATTACAACACGCCAGATAATAATGTACATATTCTATACGTAATACCTTTATAAATAATAACCATTTAGACACTCAGATCGCAGAAAGAGCAACGTTATCTCTATTTTTTCTATTTCCCCGTAAACGAATTACGTCCCTTGGACATAAAATGTCAACGAGTATCATTTTGCGTGCCATAGAGTGCCAGTGGCATTTCTGACGTGGTCATCTCTGTTTAAAGTACGTATACAAATGAAAAACTTACGGTGAAACTCATTGTTGCCGTGTCATGGCTTGTACATGCAACTTCTGGGCTCACTTGGTAAGAGATTAACGTTGTGTCTTGATACAGGTTTGCTGCAATAATCATAACAAGTATCATAGTAACAACCATTACAACACGCCAGATAATAATGTACATATTCTATACGTAATACCGTTATAAATAATAACCATTTGGACACTCAGATCGCAGAAAGAGCAACGTTATCTCTATTTTTTCTATTTACCCGTTAACGAATTACGTCCCTTGGACATAAAATGTCAACGAGTATCATTTTGCGTGCCATAGACTGCCAGTGGCATTTCTGACGTGGTCATCTCTGTTGAAAGTACGTATACAAATGAAAAACTTACGGTGAAACTCATTGTTGCCGTGTCATGGCTTGTACATGCAACTTCTGGGCTCACTTGGTAAGAGATTAACGTTGTGTCTTGATACAGGTTTGCTGCAATAATCATAACAAGTATCATAGTAACAACCATTACAACACGCCAGATAATATTGTACATATTCTATACGTAATACCTTTATAAATAATAACCAGTTGGACACTCAGATCGCAGAAAGAGAAACGTTATCTCTATTTTTTCTATTTACCCGTAAACGAATTACGTCCCTTGGACATAAAATGTCAACGAGTATCATTTTGCGTGCCATAGAGTGCCAGTGGCATTTCTGACGTGGTCATCTATGTTGAAAGTACGTATACAAATGAAAAACTTACGGTGAAACTCATTGTTGCCATGTCATGGCTTGTACATGCAACTTCTGGGCTCACTTGGTAAGAGATTAACGTTGTGTCTTGATACAGGTTTGCTGCAATAATCATAGCAAGTATCATAGTAACAACCATTACAACACGCCAGATAATAATGTACATATTCTATACGTAATACCTTTATAAATAATAAACATTTGGACACTCAGATCGCAGAAAGAGCAACGTTATCTCTATTTTTTCTATTTACCCGTAAACGAATTACGTCCCTTGGACATAAAATGTCAACGAGTATCATTTTGCGTGCCATAGAGTGCCAGTGGCATTTCTGACGTGGTCATCTCTGTTGAAAGTACGTATACAAATGAAAAACTTACGGTGAAACTCATTGTTGCCGTGTCATGGCTTGTACATGCAACTTCTGCGCTCACTTGGTAAGAGATTAACGTTGTGTCTTGATACAGGTTTGCTGCAATAATCATAACAAATATCATAGTAACAACCATTACAACACGCCAGATAATAATGTACATATTCTTTACGTAATACCTTTATAAATAATAACCATTTGGACACTCAGATCGCAGAAAGAGCAAATATATCTCTATTTTTTCTATTTACCCGTAAACGAATTACGTCCCTTGGACATAAAATGTCAACGAGTATCATTTTGCGTGCCATAGAGTGCCAGTGGCATTACTGACGTGGTCATCTCTGTTGAAAGTACGTATACAAATGAAAAACTTACGGTGAAACTCATTGTTGCCGTGTCATGGCTTGTACATGCAACTTCTGGGCTCACTTGGTAAGAGATTAACGTTGTGTCTTGATACAGGTTTGCTGCAATAATCATAACAAGTATCATAGTAACAACCATTACAACACGCCAGATAATAATGTACATATTCTATACGTAATACCTTTATAAATAATAACCATTTGGACACTCAGATCGCAGAAAGAGCAACGTTATCTCTATTTTTTTCTATTTACCCGTAAACGAATTACGTCCCTTGGACATAACATGTCAACGAGTATCATTTTGCGTGTCATAGAGTGCCAGTGGCATTTCTGACGTGGTCATCTCTGTTGAAAGTACGTATACAAATGAAAAACTTACGGTGAAACTCATTGTTGCCGTGTCATGGCTTGTACATGCAACTTCTGGGCTCACTTGGTAAGAGATTAACGTTGTGTCTTGATACAGGTTTGCTGCAATAATCATAACAAGTATCATAGTTACAACCATTACAACACGCCAGATAATAATGTACATATTCTTTACGTAATACCTTTATAAATAATAACCATTTGGACACTCAGATCGCAGAAAGAGCAACGTTATCTCTATTTTTTCTATTTACCCGTAAACGAATTACGACCCTTGGACATAAAATGTCAACGAGTATCATTTTGCGTGCCATAGAGTGCCAGTGGCATTTCTGACGTGGTCATCTCTGTTGAAAGTACGTATACAAATGAAAAACTTACGGTGAAACTCATTGTTGCCGTGTCATGGCTTGTACATGCAACTTCTGGGCTCACTAGGTAAGAGATTAACGTTGTGTCTTGATACAGGTTTGCTGCAATAATCCTAACAAGTATCATAGTAACAACCATTACAACACGCCAGATAATAATGTACATATTCTATACGTAATACCTTTATAAATAATAACCATTTGGACACTCAGATCGCAGAAAGAGCAACGTTATCTCTATTTTTTCTATTTACCCGTAAACGAATTACGTCCCTTGGACATAAAATGTCAACGAGTATCATTTTTCGTGCCATAGAGTGCCAGTGGCATTTCTGACGTGGTCATCTCTGTTGAAAGTACGTATACAAATGAAAAACTTACGGTGAAACTCATTGTTGCCGTGTCATGGCTTGTACATGCAACTTCTGGGCTCACTTGGTAAGAGATTAACGTTGTGTCTTGATACAGGTTTGCTGCAATAATCATAACAAGTATCATAGTAACAACCATTACAACACGCCAGATAATAATGTACATATTCTATACGTAATACCTTTATAAATAATAACCATTTGGACACTCAGATCGCAGAAATAGCAACGTTATCTCTATTTTTTCTATTTACCCGTAAACGAATTACGTCCCTTGGACATAAAATGTCAACGAGTATCATTTTGCGTGCCATAGAGTGCCAGTGGCATTTCTGACGTGGTCATCTCTGTTGAAAGTACGTATACAAATGAAAAACTTACGGTGAAACTCATTGTTGCCATGTCATGGCTTGTACATGCAACTTCTGGGCTCACTTGGTAAGAGATTAACGTTGTGTCTTGATACAGGTTTGCTGCAATAATCATAACAAGTATCATAGTAACAACCATTACAACACGCCAGATAATAATGTACATATTTTATACGTAATACCTTTATCAATAATAACCATTTGGACACTCAGATCGCAGAAAGAGCAACGTTATCTCTATTTTTTCTATTTACCCGTAAACGAATTACGTCCCTTGGACATAAAATGTCAACGAGTATCATTTTGCTTGCCATAGAGTGCCAGTGGCATTTCTGACGTGGTCATCTCTGTTGAAAGTACGTATACAAATGAAAAACTTACGGTGAAACTCATTGTTGCCGTGTCATGGCTTGTACATGCAACTTCTGGGCTCACTTGGTAAGAGATTAACGTTGTGTCTTGATACAGGTTTGCTGCAATAATCATAACAAGTATCATAGTAACAACCATTACAACACGCCAGATAATAATGTACATATTCTATACGTAATATCTTTATAAATAATAACCATTTGGACACTCAGATCGCAGAAAGAGCAACGTTATCTCTATTCTTTCTATTTACCCGTAAACGAATTACGTCCCTTGGACATAAAATGTCAACGAGTATCATTTTGCGTGCCATACAGTGCCATTGGCATTTCTGACGTGGTCATCTCTGTTGAAAGTACGTTTACAAATGAAAAACTTACGGTGAAACTCATTGTTGCCGTGTCATGGCTTGTACATGCAACTTCTGGGCTCACTTGGTAAGAGATTAACGTTGTGTTTTGATACAGGTTTGCTGCAATAATCATAACAAGTATCATAGTAACAACCATTACAACACGCCAGATAATAATGTACATATTCTATACGTAATACCTTTATAAATAATAACCATTTGGACACTCAGATCGCAGAAAGAGCAACGTTATCTCTATTTTTTCTATTTACCCGTAAACGAATTACGTCCCTTGGACATAAAATGTCAACGAGTATCATTTTGCGTGCCATAGAGTGCCAGTGGCATTTCTGACGTGGGCATCTCTGTTGAAAGTACGTATACAAATGAAAAACTTACGGTGAAACTCATTGTTGCCGTGTCATGGCTTGTACATGCAACTTCTGGGCTCACTTGGTAAGAGATTAACGTTGTGTCTTGATACAGGTTTGCTGCAATAATCATAACAAGTATCATAGTAACAACCATTACAACACGCCAGATAATAATGTACATATTCTATACGTAATACCTTTATAAATAATAACCATTTGGACACTCAGATCGCAGAAAGAGCAACGTTATCTCTATTTTTTCTATTTACCCGTAAACGAATTACGTCCCTTGGACATAAAATGTCAACGAGTATCATTTTGCGTGCCAAAGAGTGCCAGTAGCATTTCTGACGTGGTCATCTCTGTTGAAAGTACGTATACAAATGAAAAACTTACGGTGAAACTCATTGTTGCCGTGTCATGGCTTGTACATGCAACTTCTGGGCTCACTTGGTAAGAGATTAACGTTGTGTCTTGATACAGGTTTGCTGCAATAATCATAACAAGTATCATAGTAACAACCATTATAACACGCCAGATAATAATGTACATATTCTTTACGTAATACCTTTATAAATAATAACCATTTGGACACTCAGATCGCAGAAAGAGCAACGTTATCTCTATTTTTTCTATTTACCCGTAAACGAATTACGTCCCTTGGACATAAAATGTCAACGAGTATCATGTTGCGTGCCATAGAGTGCCAGTGGCATTTCTGACGTGGTCATCTCTGTTGAAAGTACGTATACAAATGAAAAACTTACGGTGAAACTCATTGTTGCCGTGCCATGGCTTGTACATGCAACTTCTGGGCTCACTTGGTAAGAGATTAACGTTGTGTCTTGATACAGGTTTGCTGCAATAATCATAACAAGTATCATAGTAACAACCATTACAACACGCCACATAATAATGTACATATTCTTTACGTAATACCTTTATAAATAATAACCATTTGGACACTCAGATCGCAGAAAGAGCAACGTTATCTCTGTTTTTTCTATTTACCCGTAAACGAATTACATCCCTTGGACATAAAATGTCAACGAGTATCATTTTGCGTGCCATAGAGTGCCAGTGGCATTTCTGACGTGATCATCTCTGTTGAAAGTACGTATACAAATGAAAAACTTACGGTGAAACTCATTGTTGCCGTGTCATGGCTTGTACATGCAACTTCTGGCCTCACTTGGTAAGAGATTAACGTTGTGTCTTGATACAGGTTTGTTGCAATAATCATAACAAGAATCATAGTAACAACCATTACAACACGCCAGATAATAATGTACATATTCTATACGTAATACCTTTATAAATAATAACCATTTGGACACTCAGATCGCAGAAAGAGCAACGTTATCTCTATTTTTTCTATTTACCCGTAAACGAATTACGTCCCTTGGACATAAAATGTCAACGAGTATCATTTTGCGTGCCATAGAGTGCCAGTGGCATTTCTGACGTGGTCATCTCTGTTGAAAGTACGTATACAAATGAAAAACTTACGGTGAAACTCATTGTTGCCGTGTCATGGCTTGTACATGCAACTTCTGGGCTCACTTGGTAAGAGATTAACGTTGTGTCTTGATACAGGTTTGCTGCAATAATCATAACAAGTATCATAGTAACAACCATTACAACACGCCAGATAATAATGTACATATTCTTTACGTAATACCTTTATAAATAATAACCATTTGGACACTCAGATCGCAGAAAGAGCAACGTTATCTCTATTTTTTCTATTTACCACGTAAACGAATTACGTCCCTTGGACATAAAATGTCAACGAGTATCATTTTGCGTGCCATAGAGTGCCAGTGGCATTTCTGACGTGGTCATCTCTGTTGAAAGTACGTATACAAATGAAAAACTTACGGTGAAACTTATTGTTGCCGTGTCATGGCTTGTACATGCAACTTCTGGGCTCACTTGGTAAGAGATTAACGTTGTGTCTTGATACAGGTTTGCTGCAATAATCATAACAAGTATCATAGTAACAACCATTACAACACGCCAGATAATAATGTATATATTCTATACGTAATACCTTTATAAATAATAACCATTTGGACACTCAGATCGCAGAAAGAGCAACGTTATCTCTATTTTTTCTATTTACACGTAAACGAATTACGTCCCTTGGACATAAAATGTCAACGAGTATCATTTTGCGTGCCATAGAGTGCCAGTGGCATTTCTGACGTGGTCATCTCTGTTGAAAGTACGTATACAAATGAAAAACTTACGGTGAAACTCATTGTTGCCGTGTCATGGCTTGTACATGCAACTTCTGGGCTCACTTGGTAAGAGATTAACGTTGTGTCTTGATACAGGTTTGCTGCAATAATCATAACAAGTATCATAGTAACAACCATTACAACACGCCAGATAATAATGTACATATTCTATACGTAATACCTTTATAAATAATAACCATTTGGACACTCAGATCGCAGAAAGAGCAACGTTATCTCTATTTTTTCTATTTACCCGTAAACGAATTACGTCCCTTGGACATAAAATGTCAACGAGTATCATTTTGCGTGCCATAGAGTGCCAGTGGCATTTCTGACGTTGTCATCTCTGTTGAAAGTACGTATACAAATGAAAAACTTACGGTGAAACTCATTGTTGCCGTGTCATGGCTTGTACATGCAACTTCTGGGCTCACTTGGTAAGAGATTAACGTTGTGTCTTGATACAGGTTTGCTGCAATAATCATAACAAGTTTCATAGTAACAACCATTACAACACGCCAGATAATATTGTACATATTCTATACGTAATACCTTTATAAATAATAACCATTTGGACACTCAGATCGCAGAAAGAGCAACGTTATCTCTATTTTTTCTATTTACCCGTAAACGAATTACGTCCCTTGGACATAAAATGTCAACGAGTATCATTTTGCGTGCCATAGAGTGCCAGTGGCATTTCTGACGTGGTCATCTCTGTTGAAAGTACGTATACAAATGAAAAACTTACGGTGAAACTCATTGTTGCCGTGTCATGGCTTGTACATGCAACTTCTGGGCTCACTTGGTAAGAGATTAACGTTGTGTCTTGATACAGGTTTGCTGCAATAATCATCACAAGTATCATAGTAACAACCATTACAACACGCCAGATAATAATGTACATATTCTTTACGTAATACCTTTATAAATAATAACCATTTGGACACTCAGATCGCAGAAAGAGCAACGTTATCTCTATTTTTTCTATTTACCCGTAAACGAATTACGTCCCTTCGACATAAAATGTCAACGAGTATCATTTTGCGTGCCATAGAGTGCCAGTGGCATTTCTCAAGTGGTCATCTCTGTTGAAAGTACGTATACAAATGAAAAACTTACGGTGAAACTCATTGTTGCCGTGTCATGGCTTGTACATGCAACTTCTGGGCTCACTTGGTAAGAGATTAACGTTGTGTCTTGATACAGGTTTGCTGCAATAATCATAACAAGTATCATAGTAACAACCATTACAACACGCCAGATACTAATGTACATATTCTATACGTAATACCTTTATAAATAATAACCATTTGGACACTCAGATCGCAGAAAGAGCAACGTTATCTCTATTTTTACTATTTACCCGTAAACGAATTACGTCCCTTGGACATAAAATGTCAACGAGTATCATTTTGCGTGCCATAGACTGCCAGTGGCATTTCTGACGTGGTCATCTCTGTTGAAAGTACGTATACAAATGAAAAACTTACGGTGAAACTCATTGTTGCCGTGTCATGGCTTGTACATGCAACTTCTGGGCTCACTTGGTAAGAAATTAACGTTGTGTCTTGATACAGGTTTGCTGCAATAATCATAACAAGTATCATAGTAACAACCATTACAACACGCCAGATAATATTGTACTTATTCTATACGTAATACCTTTATAAATAATAACCATTTGGACACTCAGATCGCAGAAAGAGCAACGTTATCTCTATTTTTTCTATTTACCCGTAAACGAATTACGTCCCTTGGACATAAAATGTCAACGAGTATCATTTTGCGTGCCATAGAGTGCCAGTGGCTTTTCTGACGTGGTCATCTCTGTTGAAAGTACGTATACAAATGAAAAACTTACGGTGAAACTCATTGTTGCCGTGTCATGGCTTGTACATGCAACTTCTGGCCTCACTTGGTAAGAGATTAACGTTGTGTCTTGATACAGGTTTGCTGCAATAATCATAACAAGTATCATAGTAACAACCATTACAACACGCCAGATAATAATGTACATATTCTATACGTAATACCTTTATAAATAATAACCATTTGGACACTCAGATCGCAGAAAGAGCAACGTTATCTCTATTTTTTCTATTTACCCGTAAACGAATTACGTCCCTTGGACATAAAATGTCAACGAGTATCATTTTGCGTGCCATAGAGTGCCAGTGGCATTTCTGACGTGGTCATCTCTGTTGAAAGTACGTATACAAATGAAAAACTTACGGTGAAACTCATTGTTGCCGTGTCATGGCTTGTACATGCAACTTCTGGGCTCACTTGGTAAGATATTAACGTTGTGTCTTGATACAGGTTTGCTGCAATAATCATAACAAGTATCATAGTAACAACCATTACAACACGCCAGATAATAATGTACATATTCTTTACGTAATACCTTTATAAATAATAACCATTTGGACACTCAGATCGCAGAAAGAGCAACGTTATCTCTATTTTTTCTATTTACCCGTAAACGAATTACGTCCCTTGGACATAAAATGTCAACGAGTATCATTTTGCGTGCCATAGAGTGCCAGTGGCATTTCTGACGTGGTCATCTCTGTTGAAAGTACGTATACAAATGAAAAACTTACGGTGAAACTTATTGTTGCCGTGTCATGGCTTGTACATGCAACTTCTGGGCTCACTTGGTAAGAGATTAACGTTGTGTCTTGATACAGGTTTGCTGCAATAATCATAACAAGTATCATAGTAACAACCATTACAACACGCCAGATAATAATGTACATATTCTATACGTAATACCTTTATAAATAATAACCATTTGGACACTCAGATCGCAGAAAGAGCAACGTTATCTCTATTTTTTCTATTTACCCGTAAACGAATTACGTCCCTTGGACATAAAATGTCAACGAGTATCATTTTGCGTGCCATAGAGTGCCAGTGGCATTTCTGACGTGGTCATCTCTGTTGAAAGTACGTATACAAATGAAAAACTTACGGTGAAACTCATTGTTGCCGTGTCATGGCTTGTACATGCAACTTCTGGTCTCACTTGGTAAGAGATTAACGTTGTGTCTTGATACAGGTTTGCTGCAATAATCATAACAAGTATCATAGTAACAACCATTACAACACGCCAGATACTAATGTACATATTCTATACGTAATACCTTTATAAATAATAACCATTTGGACACTCAGATCGCAGAAAGAGCAACGTTATCTCTATTTTTACTATTTACCCGTAAACGAATTACGTCCCTTGGACATAAAATGTCAACGAGTATCATTTTGCGTGCCATAGACTGCCAGTGGCATTTCTGACGTGGTCATCTCTGTTGAAAGTACGTATACAAATGAAAAACTTACGGTGAAACTCATTGTTGCCGTGTCATGGCTTGTACATGCAACTTCTGGGCTCACTTGGTAAGAAATTAACGTTGTGTCTTGATACAGGTTTGCTGCAATAATCATAACAAGTATCATAGTAACAACCATTACAACACGCCAGATAATATTGTACATATTCTATACGTAATACCTTTATAAATAATAACCATTTGGACACTCAGATCGCAGAAAGAGCAACGTTATCTCTATTTTTTCTATTTACCCGTAAACGAATTACGTCCCTTGGACATAAAATGTCAACGAGTATAATTTTGCGTGCCATAGAGTGCCAGTGACATTTCTGACGTGGTCATCTCTGTTGAAAGTACGTATACAAATGAAAAACTTACGGTGAAACTCATTGTTGCCGTGTCATGGCTTGTACATGCAACTTCTGGCCTCACTTGGTAAGAGATTAACGTTGTGTCTTGATACAGGTTTGCTGCAATAATCATAACAAGTATCATAGTAACAACCATTACAACACGCCAGATAATAATGTACATATTCTATACGTAATACCTTTATAAATAATAACCATTTGGACACTCAGATCGCAGAAAGAGCAACGTTATCTCTATTTTTTCTATTTACCCGTAAACGAATTACGTCCCTTGGACATAAAATGTCAACGAGTATCATTTTGCGTGCCATAGAGTGCCAGTGGCATTTCTGACGTGGTCATCTCTGTTGAAAGTACGTATACAAATGAAAAACTTACGGTGAAACTCATTGTTGCCGTGTCATGGCTTGTACATGCAACTTCTGGGCTCACTTGGTAAGAGATTAACGTTGTGTCTTGATACAGGTTTGCTGCAATAATCATAACAAGTATCATAGTAACAACCATTACAACACGCCAGATAATAATGTACATATTCTATACGTAATACCTTTATAAATAATAACCATTTGGACACTCAGATCGCAGAAAGAGCAACGTTATCTCTATTTTTTCTATTTACCCGTAAACGAATTACGTCCCTTGGACATAAAATGTCAACGAGTATCATTTTGCGTGCCATAGAGTGCCAGTTGCATTTCTGACGTTGTCATCTCTGTTGAAAGTACGTATACAAATGAAAAACTTACGGTGAAACTCATTGTTGCCGTGTCATGGCTTGTACATGCAACTTCTGGGCTCACTTGGTAAGAGATTAACGTTGTGTCTTGATACAGGTTTGCTGCAATAATCATAACAAGTATCATAGTAACAACCATTACAACACGCCAGATAATATTGTACATATTCTATACGTAATACCTTTATAAATAATAACCATTTGGACACTCAGATCGCAGAAAGAGCAACGTTATCTCTATTTTTTCTATTTACCCGTAAACGAATTACGTCCCTTGGACATAAAATGTCAACGAGTATCATTTTGCGTGCCATAGAGTGCCAGTGGCATTTCTGACGTGGTCATCTCTGTTGAAAGTACGTATACAAATGAAAAACTTACGGTGAAACTCATTGTTGCCGTGTCATGGCTTGTACATGCAACTTCTGGGCTCACTTGGTAAGAGATTAACGTTGTGTCTGGATACAGGTTTGCTGCAATAATCATCACAAGTATCATAGTAACAACCATTACAACACGCCAGATAATAATGTACATATTCTTTACGTAATACCTTTATAAATAATAACCATTTGGACACTCAGATCGCAGAAAGAGCAACGTTATCTCTATTTTTTCTATTTACCCGTAAACGAATTACGTCCCTTCGACATAAAATGTCAACGAGTATCATTTTGCGTGCCATAGAGTGCCAGTGGCATTTCTCACGTGGTCATCTCTGTTGAAAGTACGTATACAAATGAAAAACTTACGGTGAAACTCATTGTTGCCGTGTCATGGCTTGTACATGCAACTTCTGGGCTCACTTGGTAAGAGATTAACGTTGTGTCTTGATACAGGTTTGCTGCAATAATCATAACAAGTATCATAGTAACAACCATTACAACACGCCAGATACTAATGTACATATTCTATACGTAATACCTTTATAAATAATAACCATTTGGACACTCAGATCGCAGAAAGAGCAACGTTATCTCTATTTTTACTATTTACCCGTAAACGAATTACGTCCCTTGGACATAAAATGTCAACGAGTATCATTTTGCGTGCCATAGACTGCCAGTGGCATTTCTGACGTGGTCATCTCTGTTGAAAGTACGTATACAAATGAAAAACTTACGGTGAAACTCATTGTTGCCGTGTCATGGCTTGTACATGCAACTTCTGGGCTCACTTGGTAAGAAATTAACGTTGTGTCTTGATACAGGTTTGCTGCAATAATCATAACAAGTATCATAGTAACAACCATTACAACACGCCAGATAATATTGTACTTATTCTATACGTAATACCTTTATAAATAATAACCATTTGGACACTCAGATCGCAGAAAGAGCAACGTTATCTCTATTTTTTCTATTTACCCGTAAACGAATTACGTCCCTTGGACATAAAATGTCAACGAGTATCATTTTGCGTGCCATAGAGTGCCAGTGGCATTTCTGACGTGGTCATCTCTGTTGAAAGTACGTATACAAATGAAAAACTTACGGTGAAACTCATTGTTGCCGTGTCATGGCTTGTACATGCAACTTCTGGCCTCACTTGGTAAGAGATTAACGTTGTGTCTTGATACAGGTTTGCTGCAATAATCATAACAAGTATCATAGTAACAACCATTACAACACGCCAGATAATAATGTACATATTCTATACGTAATACCTTTATAAATAATAACCATTTGGACACTCAGATCGCAGAAAGAGCAACGTTATCTCTATTTTTTCTATTTACCCGTAAACGAATTACGTCCCTTGGACATAAAATGTCAACGAGTATCATTTTGCGTGCCATAGAGTGCCAGTGGCATTTCTGACGTGGTCATCTCTGTTGAAAGTACGTATACAAATGAAAAACTTACGGTGAAACTCATTGTTGCCGTGTCATGGCTTGTACATGCAACTTCTGAGCTCACTTGGTAAGAGATTAACGTTGTGTCTTGATACAGGTTTGCTGCAATAATCATAACAAGTATCATAGTAACAACCATTACAACACGCCAGATAATAATGTACATATTCTTTACGTAATACCTTTATAAATAATAACCATTTGGACACTCAGATCGCAGAAAGAGCAACGTTATCTCTATTTTTTCTATTTACCCGTAAACGAATTACGTCCCTTGGACATAAAATGTCAACGAGTATCATTTTGCGTGCCATAGAGTGCCAGTGGCATTTCTGACGTGGTCATCTCTGTTGAAAGTACGTATACAAATGAAAAACTTACGGTGAAACTTATTGTTGCCGTGTCATGGCTTGTACATGCAACTTCTGGGCTCACTTGGTAAGAGATTAACGTTGTGTCTTGATACAGGTTTGCTGCAATAATCATAACAACTATCATAGTAACAACCATTACAACACGCCAGATAATAATGTACATATTCTATACGTAATACCTTTATAAATAATAACCATTTGGACACTCAGATCGCAGAAAGAGCAACGTTATCTCTATTTTTTCTATTTACTCGTAAACGAATTACGTCCCTTGGACATAAAATGTCAACGAGTATCATTTTGCGTGCCATAGAGTGCCAGTGGCATTTCTGACGTGGTCATCTCTGTTGAAAGTACGTATACAAATCAAAAACTTACGGTGAAACTCATTGTTGCCGTGTCATGGCTTGTACATGCAACTTCTGGTCTCAATTGGTAAGAGATTAACGTTGTGTCTTGATACAGGTTTGCTGCAATAATCATAACAAGTATCATAGTAACAACCATTACAACACGCCAGATACTAATGTACATATTCTATACGTAATACCTTTATAAATAATAACCATTTGGACACTCAGATCGCAGAAAGAGCAACGTTATCTCTATTTTTACTATTTACCCGTAAACGAATTACGTCCCTTGGACATAAAATGTCAACGAGTATCATTTTGCGTGCCATAGACTGCCAGTGGCATTTCTGACGTGGTCATCTCTGTTGAAAGTACGTATACAAATGAAAAACTTACGGTGAAACTCATTGTTGCCGTGTCATGGCTTGTACATGCAACTTCTGGGCTCACTTGGTAAGAAATTAACGTTGTGTCTTGATACAGGTTTGCTGCAATAATCATAACAAGTATCATAGTAACAACCATTACAACACGCCAGATAATATTGTACATATTCTATACGTAATACCTTTATAAATAATAACCATTTGGACACTCAGATCGCAGAAAGAGCAACGTTATCTCTATTTTTTCTATTTACCCGTAAACGAATTACGTCCCTTGGACATAAAATGTCAACGAGTATAATTTTGCGTGCCATAGAGTGCCAGTGGCATTTCTGACGTGGTCATCTCTGTTGAAAGTACGTATACAAATGAAAAACTTACGGTGAAACTCATTGTTGCCGTGTCATGGCTTGTACATGCAACTTCTGGCCTCACTTGGTAAGAGATTAACGTTGTGTCTTGATACAGGTTTGCTGCAATAATCATAACAAGTATCATAGTAACAACCATTACAACACGCCAGATAATAATGTACATATTCTATACGTAATACCTTTATAAATAATAACCATTTGGACACTCAGATCGCAGAAAGAGCAACGTTATCTCTATTTTTTCTATTTACCCGTAAACGAAATACGTCCCTTGGACATAAAATGTCAACGAGTATCATTTTGCGTGCCATAGAGTGCCAGTGGCATTTCTGACGTGGTCATCTCTGTTGAAAGTACGTATACAAATGAAAAACTTACGGTGAAACTCATTGTTGCCGTGTCAGGGCTTGTACATGCAACTTCTGGGCTCACTTGGTAAGAGATTAACGTTGTGTCTTGATACAGGTTTGCTGCAATAATCATAACAAGTATCATAGTAACAACCATTACAACACGCCAGATAATAATGTACATATTCTTTACGTAATACCTTTATAAATAATAACCATTTGGACACTCAGATCGCAGAAAGAGCAACGTTATCTCTATTTTTTCTATTTACCCGTAAACGAATTACGTCCCTTGGACATAAAATGTCAACGAGTATCATTTTGCGTGCCATAGAGTGCCAGTGGCATTTCTGACGTGGTCATCTCTGTTGAAAGTACGTATACAAATGAAAAACTTACGGTGAAACTTATTGTTGCCGTGTCATGGCTTGTACATGCAACTTCTGGGCTCACTTGGTAAGAGATTAACGTTGTGTCTTGATACAGGTTTGCTGCAATAATCATAACAAGTATCATAGTAACAACCATTACAACACGCCAGATAATAATGTACATATTCTATACGTAATACCTTTATAAATAATAACCATTTGGACACTCAGATCGCAGAAAGAGCAACGTTATCTCTATTTTTTCTATTTACCCGTAAACGAATTACGTCCCTTGGACATAAAATGTCAACGAGTATCATTTTGCGTGCCATAGAGTGCCAGTGGCATTTCTGACGTGGTCATCTCTGTTGAAAGTACGTATACAAATGAAAAACTTACGGTGAAACTCATTGTTGCCGTGTCATGGCTTGTACATGCAACTTCTGGTCTCACTTGGTAAGAGATTAACGTTGTGTCTTGATACAGGTTTGCTGCAATAATCATAACAAGTATCATAGTAACAACCATTACAACACGCCAGATAATAATGTACATATTCTATACGTAATACGTTTATAAATAATAACCATTTGGACACTCAGATCGCAGAAAGAGCAACGTTATCTCTATTTTTTTATTTACCCGTAAACGAATTACGTCCCTTGGACATAAAATGTCAACGAGTATCATTTTGCGTGCCATAGAGTGCCAGTGGCATTTCTGACGTTGTCATCTCTGTTGAAAGTACGTATACAAATGAAAAACTTACGGTGAAACTCATTGTTGCCGTGTCATGGCTTGTACATGCAACTTCTGGGCTCACTTGGTAAGAGATTAACGTTGTGTCTTGATACAGGTTTGCTGCAATAATCATAACAAGTATCATAATAACAACCATTACAACACGCCAGATAATAATGTACATATATCGTTACGTAATACCTTTATAAATAATAACCATTTGGACACTCAGATCGCAGAAAGAGCAACGTTATCTCTATTTTTTCTATTTACCCGTAAACGAATTACGTCCCTTGGACATAAAATGTCAACGAGTATCATTTTGCGTGCCATAGAGTGCCAGTGGCATTTCTGACGTGGTCATCTCTGTTGAAAGTACGTATACAAATGAAAAACTTACGGTGAAACTCATTGTTGCCGTGTCATGGCTTGTACATGCAACTTCTGGGCTCACTTGGTAAGAGATTAACGTTGTGTCTGGATACAGGTTTGCTGCAATAATCATAACAAGTATCATAGTAACAACCATTACAACACGCCAGATAATAATGTACATATTCTATACGTAATACCTTTATAAATAATAACCATTTGGACACTCAGATCGCAGAAAGAGCAACGTTATCTCTATTTTTTCTATTTACCCGTAAACGAATTACGTCCCTTGGACATAAAATGTCAACGAGTATCATTTTGCGTGCCATAGAGTGCCAGTGGCATTTCTGACGTGGTCATCTCTGTTGAAAGTACGTATACAAATGAAAAACTTACGGTGAAACTCATTGTTGCCGTGTCATGGCTTGTACATGCAACTTCTGGGCTCACTTGGTAAGAGATTAACGTTGTGTCTTGATACAGGTTTGCTGCAATAATCATAACAAGTATCATAGTAACAACCATTACAACACGCCAGATAATATTGTACATATTCTATACGTAATACCTTTATAAATAATAACCATTTGGACACTCAGATCGCAGAAAGAGCAACGTTATCTCTATTTTTTCTATTTACCCGTAAACGAATTACGTCCCTTGGACATAAAATGTCAACGAGTATCATTTTGCGTGCCATAGAGTGCCAGTGGCATTTCTGACGTGGTCATCTCTGTTGAAAGTACGTATACAAATGAAAAACTTACGGTGAAACTCATTGTTGCCGTGTCATGGCTTGTACATGCAACTTCTGGGCTCACTTGGTAAGAGATTAACGTTGTGTCTTGATACAGGTTTGCTGCAATAATCATAACAAGTATCATAGTAACAACCATTACAACACGCCAGATAATATTGTACATATTCTATACGTAATACCTTTATAAATAATAACCATTTGGACACTCAGATCGCAGAAAGAGCAACGTTATCTCTATTTTTTCTATTTAACCGTAAACGAATTACGTCCCTTGGACATAAAATGTCAACGAGTATCATTTTGCGTGCCATAGAGTGCCAGTGGCATTTCTGACGTGGTCATCTCTGTTGAAAGTACGTATACAAATGAAAAACTTACGGTGAAACTCATTGTTGCCATGTCATGGCTTGTACATGCAACTTCTGGGCTCACTTGGTAAGAGATTAACGTTGTGTCTTGATACAGGTTTGCTGCAATAATCATAACAAGTATCATAGTAACAACCATTACAACACGCCAGATAATAATGTACATATTCTTTACGTAATACCTTTATAAATAATAACCATTTGGACACTCAGATCGCAGAAAGAGCAACGTTATCTCTATTTTTTCTATTTACCCGTAAACGAATTACGTCCCTTGGACATAAAATGTCAACGAGTATCATTTTGCGTGCCATAGAGTGCCAGTGGCATTTCTGACGTGGTCATCTCTGTTGAAAGTACGTATACAAATGAAAAACTAACGGTGAAACTCATTGTTGCCGTGTCATGGCTTGTACATGCAACTTCTGGGCTCACTTGGTAAGAGATTAACGTTGTGTCTTGATACAGCTTTGGTGCAATAATCATAACAAGTATCATAGTAACAACCATTACAACACGCCAGATACTAATGTACATATTCTATACGTAATACCTTTATAAATAATAACCATTTGGACACTCAGATCGCAGAAAGAGCAACGTTATCTCTATTTTTTCTATTTACCCGTAAACGAATTACGTCCCTTGGACATAAAATGTCAACGAGTATCATTTTGCGTGCCATAGAGTGCCAGTGGCATTTCTGACGTGGTCATCTCTGTTGAAAGTACGTATACAAATGAAAAACTTACGGTGAAACTCATTGTTGCCGTGTCATGGCTTGTACATGCAACTTCTGGGCTCACTTGGTAAGAGATTAACGTTGTGTCTTGATACAGGTTTGCTGCAATAATCATAACAAGTATCATAGTAACAACCATTACAACACGCCAGATAATAATGTACATATTCTATACGTAATACCTTTATAAATAATAACCATTTGGACACTCAGATCGCAGAAAGAGCAACGTTATCTCTATTTTTTCTACCCGTAAACGAATTACGTCCCTTGGACATAAAATGTCAACGAGTATCATTTTGCGTGCCATAGAGTGCCAGTGGCATTTCTGACGTTGTCATCTCTGTTGAAAGTACGTATAGAAATGAAAAACTTACGGTGAAACTCATTGTTGCCGTGTCATGGCTTGTACATGCAACTTCTGGGCTCACTTGGTAAGAGATTAACGTTGTGTCTTGATACAGGTTTGCTGCAATAATCATAACAAGTATCATAGTAACAACCATTACAACACGCCAGATAATAATGTACATATATCGTTACGTAATACCTTTATAAATAATAACCATTTGGACACTCAGATCGCAGAAAGAGCAACGTTATCTCTATTTTTTCTATTTACCCGTAAACGAATTACGTCCCTTGGACATAAAATGTCAACGAGTATCATTTTGCGTGCCATAGAGTGCCAGTGGCATTTCTGACGTGGTCATCTCTGTTGAAAGTACGTATACAAATGAAAAACTTACGGTGAAACTCATTGTTGCCGTGTCATGGCTTGTACATGCAACTTCTGGGCTCACTTGGTAAGAGATTAACGTTGTGTCTTGATACAGGTTTGCTGCAATAATCATAACAAGTATCATAGTAACAACCATTACAACACGCCAGATAATAATGTACATATTCTTTACGTAATACCTTTATAAATAATAACCATTTGGACACTCAGATCGCAGAAAGAGCAACGTTATCTCTATTTTTTCTATTTACCCGTAAACGAATTATGTCCCTTGGACATAAAATGTCAACGAGTATCATTTTGCGTTCCATAGAGTGCCAGTGGCATTTCTGACGTGGTCATCTCTGTTGAAAGTACGTATACAAATGAAAAACTTACGGTGAAACTCATTGTTGCCGTGTCATGGCTTATACATGCAACTTCTGGGCTCACTTGGTAAGAGATTAACGTTGTGTCTTGATACAGGTTTGCTGCAATAATCATAACAAGTATCATAGTAACAACCATTACAACACGAAAGATAATAATGTACATATTCTTTAGGTAATACCTTTATAAATAATAACCATTTGGACACTCAGATCGCAGAAAGAGCAACGTTATCTCTATTTTTTCTATTTACCCGTAAACGAATTACGTCCCTTGGACATAAAATGTCAACGAGTATCATTTTGCGTGCCATAGAGTGCCAGTGGCATTTCTGACGTGGTCATATCTGTTGAAAGTACGTATACAAATGAAAAACTTACGGTGAAACTCATTGTTGCCGTGTCATGGCTTGTACATGCAACTTCTGGGCTCACTTGGTAAGAGATTAACGTTGTGTCTTGATACAGGTTTGCTGCAATAATCATAACAAGTATCATAGTAACAACCATTACAACACGCCAGATAATAATGTACATATTCTATACGTAATACCTTTATAAATAATAACCATTTGGACACTCAGATCGCAGAAAGAGCAACGTTATCTCTATTTTTTCTATTTACCCGTAAACGAATTACGTCCCTTGGACATAAAATGTCAACGAGTATCATTTTGCGTGCCATAGAGTGCCAGTGGCATTTCTGACGTGGTCATCTCTGTTGAAAGTACGTATACAAATGAAAAACTTACGGTGAAACTCATTGTTGCCGTGTCATGGCTTGTACATGCAACTTCTGGGCTCAATTGGTAAGAGATTAACGTTGTGTTTTGATACAGGTTTGCTGCAATAATCATAACAAGTATCATAGTAACAACCATTACAACACGCTAGATAATAATGTACATATTCTTTACGTAATACCTTTATAAATAATAACCATTTGGACACTCAGATCGCAGAAAGAGCAACGTTATCTCTATTTTTTCTATTTACCCGTAAACGAATTACGTCCCTTGGACATAAAATGTCAACGAGTATCATTTTGCGTGCCATAGAGTGCCAGTGGCATTTCTGACGTGGTCATCTCTGTTGAAAGTACGTATACAAATGAAAAACTTACGGTGAAACTCATTGTTGCCGTGTCATGGCTTGTACATGCAACTTCTGGGCTCACTTGGTAAGAGATTAACGTTGTGTCTTGATACAGGTTTGCTGCAATAATCATAACAAGTATCATAGTAACAACCATTACAACACGCCAGATAATAATGTACATATTCTATACGTAATACCTTTATAAATAATAACCATTTGGACACTCAGATCGCAGAAAGATAATCGAGGAGCACTTTTTTTAATGTTTCAATAAAACTCAAGATAGTGTGATACGTAACGACCGTTTTTACAGGTCGCCCGTATTTATACTTATTGAGGTTGGAATCAGGGTGATGTGTGATACGTAACGACCGTTTTTACAGGTCGCCCGTATTTATACTTATTGAGGTTGGAATCGGGGTGATGTGGGATACGTAACGACCGTTTTTACAGGTCGCCCGTATTTATACTTATCGAGGTTGGAATCAGGGTGATGTGTGATACGTAATGACCGTTTTTACAGGTCGCCCGTATTTATATTTATTCGGGATGATGTGGGATATGGAAGCACTTTATTTCAAAATCAGTAAGCCATAGGCCCATGTGATCATTCAATATTATACATATACATTATAACAGACGTAGCAAGATCCGTACATATATGGTATTAACAAATATCAGATGCAAAAATAAACACAGTTATACTGTAACGATCGTTTTTACAGGTCGTTCATATTTATACTTAATGGCCTTGGATATGGGGTGTTGTGTTTGTAGGTTGTAAGTGTGCTATTGATTTTGATGAGCTGTTTGCAAGAAGGTTCGAATAAGACTTCCCGTTCCCCGCTGACATAAAACGTCGCAGTAGTTTGTGTAAAGAGAAACTACTGTTTTTTCATTTAAAAAC
>JAWPHD010022504.1:0-24894 GCA_037043455.1 Cyrtodaria siliqua | reverse complement strand
TGACAATGTTAGATACGGAAAGTTGGATGATTTGGCTTCGTTTTGTTTCTAACTCATAAGTATTAATTTAAAGATTATATTTCTAACAGTTGTTCATATAATTCAATTAAAAGTACTTCCATCGTAAAACAAGAGTTTGCTAGAGCTTTAAATGCATTACTATTAATGATTTATACAATACAACTAGCCGAGACGTCGAGTTTCCAGAAAGAACTAATTCATTAACAATTATAAACCGTATGGATTTAGTGCTTTGTACATTGATTATGACCCTGAAATAAAGCATGATGGCTGATTTCATATTTGGATTGAAACTCATGATTCTTCCAGACCACCTCTAGTTCCTTTAATGCAGAGATAAGTTACAGTTTTGGGGCAAGGACTGAACAAACGACAATTAGCACGGAAAAAGACGGTTATCAGTGGGTCGAAACGACGATGATTAGCTAATTAGCGCCCTTAGTCTGTTGTCTTTTCGTTACTTTGCACCCCGCGCCACACTAGTTATCGCCCTTTTGCCCCTCGCCCCGCTAATAAGTAGTTGCGTGACGAAATTACAAAAAGACGAAATGGCACAATCATGGTTTGTTGTAAATGTGTTTTGCGTCATTTTCAGCACCATTTAGGCCATATATATCCGTTGGTGGTGGCAGACCGCCTACTTATCCTGGTTTGAGTACCAGTGCTGTATACCGTCCGCCATCCATAAGAATCGACACTTTCTCACTTGACGAGCCGAGTGTAGCAACGCTAAATTGAAAAACGTCCCTAAATGTAAATACGTCGATAAATTGTAAAAACGTCGCTAAATGTAAAAACGTCTCTAAATGTAAAAACGTCGATAAATTGTAAAAACGTCGCTAAATGTAAAAACTTTTTTCGCTAAACGTAAAAAGGGTGGCTAAATTTAAATGTAAACATCTTTAAATGTAAAGCGTGAGCGTCGCTAAATGTAAAATTAAATGTGTTGCTAGGTGAAGAAGGAAAAACTTTACAACCATATTTTGATAGTATAATACCACATGTCATTTTGTGTGATGACAACATTGTACATTTCTCGAGATCTCAATCCACCCTTTTTAAGTTTAGTGACAAAAGTTTTTACATTTAGCGATGTTTTTACATTTAGCGTTGCTACATATGGCCTAGAAAAGGCCATTTTAGCTATGGTAACCGCAGCTACTACTGCTACTGATATTGCTACTACTAGTACTTCTAATACTATTACTACCTACTACTACTACTACTACTGCTGTTGATGTTGCTACTACTAATACTACTGCCACTACTACTATTACTATGTATATGGCTTACACTTGTTACACACTCTAACCAAGTCACGTTATATATGTCACATTGTTGTCATATGTGTAAACATATTTATTAATAAGTGAGCTCACTTATTATGGAATATGTTCCATGCGCTTTATTTCATCAAATCCAAGTAATGGTCGGTGCATGTATCCAAAGGTCACGTGTAATAGCCATGACCTGTATATGATTTAACAAGCGTCCTATAAAACATAACGTTATTATTAAAGTTTTAAAAATATACACATACTTTTCTCTGTTTGGGCCTACTATAAATTTGTAAGAAACTTAAAAGTATGCAAGTAATGTTATGGGTGCACTTGCCGTGGTTGTATCCAGGACCTTAACCAGATAGATCGGCTTCAGTGGCAAAATGTCTTTTCCAATATATCAATATTGCCAACGCCCTACCCCCCTTTAACCTCCTCCCCCACACCCCAACATTGTTATTCAGTAGAATTGTGAAAACACATTTAAACTTACAGGTAACTTACAGGTCCGAGACCATACGTAAGCTTATTTTAATAGCTTCTATAGGCCCTTCTAATGTGTTTATTCTCCTTGTATTGCTAGTTTTTTCTCATTGGTACGGTATGTAGCAGTTGGGGTTAAATTTAATCTCAAGGGACTTCCAGTGTTTGTTTAACCTACTCTTGAAACTGTTTATACTTGGTGCTGTCACTACATGATTTGGCAAGCTATTCCATTTGTCTACTACCCTGTCCCAAAGGAGTTCTTTCTGATTTCTAGTCTACTGTATTCTTTAAAAAGTTTGAGACTATTTCCCCTAGTTCTTGTATAGTTTGACGTTTTTAGTAGTTTATTATTGTTAATTTTGTCATAACATCGCAGTATCTTGAAAACCTGGATCATGTCTGCTCTTTTTCTTCTGTATTCTAAGGATGGGAGACCTAGGTGTATTAACCTCTCTTTATATGTTAAATGGCTGATATTTTTTGTTTTTCGATATTCAAAACCATATTTGTTGAATAACGAATCTCGAGTTTGTTGTTTTTCGATATTCAAATTATTTGAGTTGAATAACGAATCTCGAAATTTTTGCTTTTCGATGTCCAAAACGTACTTGTTGAATAACGAATCTCGAGATTTTCGTTTTTCGATAATCATTTTTTTTTTGTTGAATAACGAATCTCGAGTTTTTTGTTTTTCGACATTCAAAATTTATTTCTTGAATAACGAATCTCTAGTTTTTCGTTTGTCGATATTCAAAACGTATTTGTTGAATAACGAATCTCGAGTTTTTCGTTTTTTGATATTAATTTTTTTTTTGTTGAATAACGAATCTCGAGTTTTTTGTTTTTCGTTTTTTTGATATTAATTTTTTTTTTGTTGAATAACGAATCTCGAGTTTTTTGTTTTTCGATATTCAAAATTTATTTGTTGAATAACGAATCTAGAGTTTTTTGTTTTTCGATATTCAAAATTTATTTGTTGAATAACGAATCTCGAGTTTTTATTTTCGATATTCAATTTTGTTTTTGTTGAATAACAAATCTAGAGTATTTTTGTTTTTCGACATTCAAAACTTATTTTTTTGAAAAACGAATCGCGATTTTTGTTGTTTTTAGATATTCAAAACATTTTTGTTGAATAACAAATCTGGAGTTTTTTGTTTTATCGACATTCAAAATTTATTTGTTGAATAATGAATCTCGAGTTGTTTGTTTTTCGATATTCAAATTATTTGTGTTGATTAACGAATCTCGAAATTTTTGCTTTTCGATGTCCAAAACGTACTTGTTGAATAACGAATCTCGAGATTTTCGTTTTTCGATATTCAATTTTTTTTTGTTGAATGACGAATCTCGAGTTTTTTGTTTTTCGACATTCAAAATTTATTTGTTGAATAAAACGAATGTCGAGTTTTTCGTTTTTTGATATTCAATTTTTTTTTGTTGAATAACGAATCTCGAGTTTTTTGTTTTTCGATATTCAAAATTTATTTGTTGAATAACGAATCTAGAGTTTTTTGTTTTTCGATATTCAAAATTTATTTGTTGAATAACGAATCTCGAGTTTTTATTTTCGATATTCAATTTTGTTTTTGTTGAATAACAAATCTAGAGTATTTTTGTTTTTCGACATTCAAAACTTATTTTTTTGAAAAACGAATCGCGATTTTTGTTGTTTTTAGATATTCAAAACATTTTTGTTGAATAACAAATCTGGAGTTTTTTGTTTTATCGACATTCAAAATTTATTTGTTGAATAATGAATCTCGAGTTGTTTGTTTTTCGATATTCAAATTATTTGTGTTGATTAACGAATCTCGAAATTTTTGCTTTTCGATGTCCAAAACGTACTTGTTGAATAACGAATCTCGAGATTTTCGTTTTTCGATATTCAATTTTTTTTTGTTGAATGACGAATCTCGAGTTTTTTGTTTTTCGACATTCAAAATTTATTTGTTGAATAAAACGAATGTCGAGTTTTTCGTTTTTTGATATTCAATTTTTTTTTGTTGAATAACGAATCTCGAGTTTTTTGTTTTTCGATATTCAAATTATTTGTGTTGAATAACGAATCTCGAAATTTTTGTTTTTCGATGTCCAAAACGTACTTGTTGAATAACGAATCTCGATTTTTGTTTTTCGACATTCAAAATTTATTTCTTGAATAACGAATCTCTATTTTTTCGTTTTTCGATATTCAAAACTTATTTGTTGAATAACGAATCTCGAGTTTTTTGTTTTTTGATATTAAATTTTGTTTTTGTTGAATAACAAATCTCGAGTTTTTTGTTTTACGATATTCAATTTTTTTTTGGAATAACGAATCTCGAGTTTTTTGTTTTTCGATATTCAAAACCTATTTGTTGAATAACGAATCTTGAGTTTTTCATTTTTCGATATTCAATTTTTTTTGTTGAATAACGAATCTCGAGTTTTTTGTTTTTCGTTTTTTGATATTAATTTTTTTTTTTTGTTGAATAACGAATCTCGAGTTTTTTGTTTTTCGATATTCAAAATTTATTTGTTGAATAACGAATCTCGAGTTTTTTGTTTTTCGATATTCAAAATTTATTTGTTGAATAACGAATCTAGAGTGTTTTTTTTTTCGATATTCAAAATTTATTTTGTTGAATAACCAATCTCGAGTTTTTATTTTTCGATATTCAATTTTGTTTTTGTTGAATAACAAAATCTAGAGTATTTTTTTTTTTCGACATTCAAAACTTATTTTTTGAAAAACGAATCGCGATTTTTGTTGTTTTTAGATATTCAAAACATTTTTGTTGAATAACAAATCTGGAGTTTTTTGTTTTTCGACATTCAAAATTTATTTGTTGAATAAAACGAATCTCGAGTTTTTCGTTTTTTGATATTCAATTTTTTTTTGTTGAATAACGAATCTCGAGTTTTTTGTTTTTCGATATTCAAATTATTTGTGTTGAATAACGAATCTCGATTTTTTTGCTTTTCGATGTCCAAAACGTACTTGTTGAATAACGAATCTCGAGTTTTTTTTTTTCGACATTCAAAATTTATTTCTTGAATAACGAATCTCTAGTTTTTCGTTTTTCGATATTCAAAACGTATTTGTTGAATAACGAATCTCGAGTTTTTCGTTTTTTGATATTAAATTTTGTTTTTGTTGAATAACAAATCTCGAGTTTTTTGTTTTACGATATTCAATTTTTTTTTGGAATAACGAATCTCGAGTTTTTTTGTTTTTCGATATTCAAAACCTATTTGTTGAATAACGAATCTTGAGTTTTTCATTTTTCGATATTCAATTTTTTTTGTTGAATAACGAATCTCGAGTTTTTTGTTTTTCGTTTTTTGATATTAATTTTTTTTTTTTGTTGAATAACGAATCTCGAGTTTTTTGTTTTTCGATATTCAAAATTTATTTGTTGAATAACGAATCTAGAGTTTTTTGTTTTCCGATATTCAAAATTTATTTTGTTGAATAACGAATCTCGAGTTTTTATTTTTCGATATTCAATTTTGTTTTTGTTGAATAACAAATCTCGAGTATTTTTTTTTTTCGACATTCAAAACTTATTTTTTGAAAAACGAATCGCGATTTTTGTTGTTTTTAGATATTCAAAACATTTTTGTTGAATAACAAATCTGGAGTTTTTTGTTTTTCGACATTCAACATTTATTTGTTGAATGAAACGAATGTCGAGTTTTTCGTTTTTTGATATTCAATTTTTTTTGTTGAATAACGAATCTCGAAATTTTTGCTTTTCGATGTCCAAAACGTACTGGTTGAATAACGAATCTCGAGATTTTCGTTTTTCGATATTCAATTTTTTTTTGTTGAATGACGAATCTCGAGTTTTTTGTTTTTCGACATTCAAAATTTATTTCTTGAATTACGAATCTCTAGTTTTTCGTTTTTCGATATTCAAAACGTATTTGTTGAATAACGAATCTCGAGTTTTTCGTTTTTTGATATTCAATTTTTTTTTGTTGAATAACGAATCTCGAGTTTTTATTTTTCGATATTCAATTTTTTTTTTGTTGAATAACAAATCTCGAGTATTTTTGTTTTTCGACATTCAAAACTTATTTTTTGAAAAACGAATCGCGATTTTTGTTGTTTTTGGATATTCAAAACATTTTTGTTGAATAACAAATCTGGAGTTTTTTGTTTTTCGACATTCAAAATTTATTTGTTGAATAACGAATCTCGAGTTTTTTGTTTTTCGATATTCAAATTATTTGTGTTGAATAACGAATCTCGAAATTTTTGCTTTTCGATGTCCAAAACGTACTTGTTGAATAACGAATCTCGAGATTTTCGTTTTTCGATATTCATTTTTTTTTTGTTGAATGACGAATCTCGAGTTTTTGTTTTTCGACATTCAAACTTTATTTCTTGAATAACGAATCTCTAGTTTTTCGTTTTTCGATATTCAAAACGTATTTGTTGAATAACGAATCTCGAGTTTTTCGTTTTTTGATATTAATTTTTATTTTTGTTGAATAACGAATCTCGAGTTTTTTGTTTTTCGTTTTTTGATATTAATTTTTTTTTTGTTGAATAACGAATCTCGAGTTTTTTGTTTTTCGATATTCAAAATTTATTTGTTGAATAACGAATCTAGAGTTTTTATTTTTTCGATATTCAATTTTGTTTTTGTTGAATAACAAATCTCGAGTATTTTTGTTTTTCGACATTCAAAACTTATTTTTTGAAAAACGAATCGCGATTTTTGTTGTTTTTAGATATTCAAAACATTTTTGTTGAATAACAAATCTGGAGTTTTTTGTTTTATCGACATTCAAAATTTATTTGTTGAATAATGAATCTCGAGTTGTTTGTTTTTCGATATTCAAATTATTTGTGTTGATTAACGAATCTCGAAATTTTTGCTTTTCGATGTCCAAAACGTACTTGTTGAATAACGAATCTCGAGATTTTCGTTTTTCGATATTCAATTTTTTTTTGTTGAATGACGAATCTCGAGTTTTTTGTTTTTCGACATTCAAAATTTATTTCTTGAATAACGAATCTCTAGTTTTTCGTTTTTCGATATTCAAAACGTATTTGTTGAATAACGAATCTCGAGTTTTTCGTTTTTTGATATTCAATTTTTTTTTGTTGAATAACGAATCTCGAGTTTTTTGTTTTTCGATATTCAAAATTTATTTGTTGAATAACGAATCTCGAGTTTTTTGGTTTTCGCTGTTCAAAACCTATATGTTGAATAATGAATCTCCATTTTTTTGTTTTTCGATGTTCAAATTTCTTTTGGTGAATAATAAATCTCGAGTTTTTTGTTTTTCGACATTCAAAACTTATTTTTTGAATAACGAATCTCGAGGTTTTTGTTTTTTGATATTCCAGACTTTTTTGTTGAATAACGAATCTCGAGTTTTTTGTTTTTCGACATTCAAAATGTATTTGTAACGAATCTCGAGTTTTTTTGTTTTTCGATATTCATTTTTTTTGTTAATTAACGAATCTCGAGTTTTTGTTGTTTTTCGACACACTTATTTTTTGAATAACGAATCTCGAGTTTTTGTTTTTCGATTCAAAACTTTTTTGTTGAATAACGAATCTCGAGTTTTTTTTGTTTTTCGACATTTAAAAAATCTATTTGTTGAATAACGAATCCCGAGTTTTTCGTTTTCTGATATTCAAATTTTTTTTGTTGAATAACGAATCTCGAGTTTTTTGTTTTACGATATTCAATTTTTTTTTGGAATAACGAATCTCGAGTTTTTTGTTTTTCGATATTCAAAACCTATTTGTTGAATAACGAATCTTGAGTTTTTCATTTTTCGATATTCATTTTTTTTTGTTGAATAACGAATCTCGAGTTTTTCGACATTCAGAATTTATTTGTTGAATAACGAATCTCGAGTTTTTTGTTTTTCGACATTCAAAATTTATTGTTGAATAACGAATCTCGAGTTTTTTGTTTTTCGATATTCAAAACCTTTTTGTTGAATAACGAATCTCGAGTTCTTCGTTTTTAGATATTCATTTTTTTTTTGTTGAATAAGAATCTCGAGTTTTTTGTTTTTCGATATTCAACTTGAATATCGAATGTCGAATATCGAATATCATGCTAACTTCTGGCCGCTGCACCAATAATATATTTTAAAAAATGGTAAAATAACGAAGACAATTGAAATCTCATTTTTTTTATTTAGTTATATGCAATCAGTTTTAAAGTAAAAATGACGCATGATAACTAAATCGAGGAGCAAATGTTAATGTTTGAATAAAACTCAAGATTGCCATGTTTCCCTTTTTAAAATAATATCTACTCGAAAATGATCATGATATTAATTATATATCAAAAATAAAAGATGTGTACTTATAAGTTTATCATTAATAAAAACAAAGTCAGTTTCGGTAAATCTTTTTGACCCACTCTACTGTATGCGGTATAATTATTATCTAAAGACGTTATAACATATGCTTTTAAAGAAATAACTACTTAAAAAGTTTGTTTTACGTCATTTTCATGCAATGTTATATATGACTGTCGATTTTTTTCCTGGGTAGTAACAGTACTGTACACCTCCCGTCATCCGTAAGAATCGACACTTCCTCACTTACAAGTCTCCCAGTGCTGTTCGAACCCGCAGCGGTGAGAGGCGAAGGTTACAACGCAACGTCGTTAACCATTCGGCCGCGGAGACGCTTACTCAAAAAGGATTATAATATTAATTAAGACTAACAAATAAAATATATATGCGCGCATTATTCGTTAAACCATCAAAATAAACTCCGTTTTGGTAATTCGTATCTCTGTTTCGGTCCGTTTTGGTAAATCAACTTCGTTCGGTAAATCGTGTATCATCAATTTGGTACCGCCCCTGACTTTAAGGGGAGTCCGATTATCAGTCCGTGAGGGGAGTCAACGAATGATATCGTACAATGATATGGTAAACGCATCAATTAAATGCAAACGTAAACAATCAAAGGATGCGTGCGTGCGTGCTTGCGAGCGTGCGTGTCTCTTATGTCTCTTAAGTGTACAGTTCCTGAGTACATTTGACGTTTCTCTGTGAGTGAAGGTGGGGTTGCTATGGGTGGGTGGTGGGTAGGGGGAGGTGAGTGAGGGTGGTGGTGGGGGGCGGTGGGGGGGGGGGGAGGTGTTCCCGATACATTTATTATGAATTAAGTGTGTTATTGTAATGAAGTATTAAGAAAGAATTTAATTAGAAATTATACTGTACTTTGCAACAGAATCCACCAACTATCGATTCTTACAGATTCTGGAGGTTAAGAATACTGGTTCTGCCCAGGAAAAAAGTGCATCGACAACTACAATATCGACCCTCATATATATCCTAACATGTGCTGAAAATGACGTAGAACATAATTCAATCAACCAACTATCAAGGGTCAACTGTTCTTTTATTTCCAAACTATAGCTTTATAGACTCAGATTAAGATGTTGGCTGCGTAAATTAATTACAATGTTTAAAAACGTTGGTCCTTTTACAAGCATTAGCAGATAAATAATGATATTGTATTTAAATGTACATATACATCACATTGACGGCGATTAAAGTGGATGTTTACAACTGTCATAAATCCTGAAATATCGCGTAAAGACGGGTACAACATATCTCGTGTCAAATGTTAAGGTACTCTTGGGATTGTAGATTTGGACGAGAAAGGGTCCAAATAGGCAGCACCCTAGAAGATGGCTTATATCCATAGGTGTAAACCGATGTTTTCAGAACACCTGTCATAAATGATGAATGATCTCGTGTCAAGATGTGTACAATATCTCGTGTACAACTGGGGTGGAACTCTGGGGTGAGGAAAGGCATATATCAAACGAAACAGTTGTTTATGCTAATTTTATGAAGATTGTGTAGAGATAATCACATTTTTAATATAGCATAAGAGATTACTTTCAACAACACACATTTTGGATGTTGGCATTTATATAAATGTGATTTTGTTTTCAAGTCCACACATAACGCCGAGCACAAACATATTATTGTTATTAGGTCTGTGTCCCGAGACGGCTCAAAAGGTAAAGGGACTATACTCCATAGAACTACACACACACACACACACAACACGATTTTGTTTTATATAACCGAAGCGCAGTGATTAGTGGCCTTGGCATTCGGGAGGTCATGGGTTCAATCCCCGACCGCATCATACCTAGGATTTAAAAAATAAATGGTAGTAGTCATTTGAAACCCTTGCCTGACAAGCTTAAACTGGGTAATGTTACGTATGGTGGGACCAGTGCCAGAAATATGTGACTGGGTGGTTATCATATACTACGGCGTGGTATTCCAGTGTGACAGCACTATATCTGCTACAAGTAGACACTACACACACGCATTCAAAGAAGTCCAAAATCAGTATTTCCTATACCTTTAGGGTGTCCTATCGGTTCACACATACGCACGCACGCACGCACGTGTTTTTTATATTTCCGACCTCTCTCTGTCTCTCCGTCTCTCCGTCTCTCTCTCTCTATCTCTCTCTATTATTTATTTGGTGTCGAGTTATCTTATTTCTTCCCAATCGTTTACATGTTTGTGATAATACATTGTATATATATATACATATATCATATATAACACTAGCAAGGTTTTACGCAAGCGTAACATAGCTGCCGAGAGAAAATAGCATTATTTCTGGGTAGGAACTGAAGTCACGGGTGTTAAAACAATATTCAAAAAAAGAGTTGTCACGGAGACGTAAACACGCCATGACCGTTTTTTTTACTAGACACTTTCTTCCCAATTTGTGCTACGCGAATCCTTGACATGCCTTACAAATTGATTAATATTCACCTTTGTAGCACGACGTGCTAAAGTACACATCAGCACAGAAATATAATTACTCACATGTATGGGATGTGTTTGCGTTATCGTGCATTACAACACAGATAAACTGTTCATTGCTACCATGTGTAATTATAAGATTGCGTTATCAAAGTGAAAAAACTCAAAGAAACTATTCATTACTATCTTACCAAACAATATATACCATGGATAAATAATACCCAATTACTCATTACTCTTTTATTTAGGTTTAATTTTAATCAATAATTACTAGGTTTGCACATCCATTAGGCTTTGCAATTGTAATAAATCAACAGTGAAAGTAGATATTTTACCTTTCTCGCATAAAGTGGAGTATCACGTGACACCACCAATACAGCAGTAAATATCATCATATTCTTTTTGTTAGCGGCAATCTGATTGGTCATTTCAAAAGGAAAAAGTATAGGTGCACCAATACTTTTGTGCGCGCGTCTAATTATGCGTGGTCAAAAAAAATTTGTAAGTATATTTTATAGGTGCACCTATATATTATATGAGTGCACCTATATATTTTATGGGTGCACCTACCATTTGATGGGTGCACCTACACTTTTACAGGTGAACCCATAAAAATATAGGTGCACCCACACTTTTTTATAGGTGCACCTACATCTAAAGTTTTGACCCCGATCGTACACCATATAGATTCCCATGGTTCTTCAACGTGCTCGGAGCATAGACCGATACACGGGACCGCCCGGTTTACGTCCCCATCCGACGGACGAGGTTAAAGGGAGTACATCAGGATTTTTCTAGAAATATCTTAAAATTATAAAAATGTTCCAATTCATGATAGAACACTTATATCCATCAAAATATGATGTTGAAACCATATTGTTAAGGTTTAAACTTTGAATACACCATATAGCTAGGACGGAATCGGGCATAAAATGCTGAAATTAACCCTGGTGCGTAACCTAGGATAGCATGTATTACTGTACAGAATGAATTTCCTTGTAACTAAGGGGTCATTTTTAGGATCATTCATTATGTTTAGGCGCTTTAAACTACAAGATATCATTATTTGTCAATTTTAAGTCGGACTCCTAGACCCCTTTGAAAAGCCTGATGTACTCCCTTTAAAGACAAAAGTGGTTTAATGGACTGTTGTTTTGTTAAATCGTGAGACAAGAGACATCATCTTAAGTAAGTTATATGTTTTGATGGGTTTGGCCGCCCATACTGGTGTTTGGTATTTTATATACATCGAAACCGCGGGTCTACGGACCTTGCTATCGATGATCTTAAAAACCCGACCACCAGGTATTGATCTGGTATAATATAAACACACTGGAAATGTCTAGAGATTTCATATATTTAACATATATTTATATCAGGAAAAGGCTGAAGCCACTGGTCCAGTGTTGCTCAACTTGCAGATATATGCTTTTGTAATCGGGAAACGTTTGTTTTTGCTTTAAGTAGATCCCGACGTTTGAAATTAATCGGTGAATCAGAGTACAAATTGAAATTAATGAGCATAACATTTTTATACGCTATGTCAGCATATTGTCTGCATACAATAATTGTTTTAAGCCTTACTAATTTAAACATATGTATTACCATATGCACAGGTGTGCGTGTCTTTGAATAAAGGGCTTTGATAATAAATAGTAGGCCTATTACACCAATATATATTTATATGTTATAACAACGTTTTGAACTGTTAAAGCATATTTAAAAAAAAACACTTCACTTTAGCCTATATCTAAAGTTATATACTCTGTAAAAGAAGTTTTGGACCATTGCAGTGTTCGAACCCGTATAATGATCGCTGAACCATGACATTCGACCATAACCCTAATTATCTCAGTTGATAATTCACAATAGATCAACAATCAACAATCAACAATATTTAACATTTACAATGAAAGTTTAAAAAAAAAAATAACCTTTTTATTGGTTACTCGAATGTGTCCGTAACTGTTACTTTGTATGGACGTTGCAACATCTTTTACAGACTCTTTGTGTGTTCGCGATATTTTTTTAAAATCAAATCTTGTTTGGAATTTAATGTTTCTGGTACCAAATTAACCGGGTAGGGTAGACCTTGGTTACCAAAAAAAGATACCTTAAATTTTGTACACTAGTTTTATTTTTATATGAACTTGATATACCCTGGTCCAAAACGTTGTTTTTACCGAGTATACTTAGAGTGCGCTAGTCAATATAAATGGTAGTGTTCTGTATAAATCCTCTGTTGTGTTGGCATTCTCGACAATATTGAAGTTATCTGTCAATAGTTGAATTGTTATGATTTACATTTGTAAATAATTCTATTATTCAATGTAAGGGAGGCAAATCATTATTTAACTATTTTTGCTTATTGAGTTGTCTCCCATACATTAAAATTCCAACCACGGAGGGTAGTGAATAGTTATTGGTTTCCTTTTTAGTATAATCTTTATCTAAATATACGATCTGTCAGTTATTAGTGTTTCATTGTAATCAAAATCATGCATTCGTTTCTTTATATGCTTTGTTTACATGTTAGATTATGCGATTGTAATGCCAGAAAAGGCCCTTGATTGGAATAATGAATATTCTATTCATATTCTATTCACCACGAAAGGTTAATTTACATTGACGTTATTATGAACTAAATACTGATATATTTTCAAATACGTTATTTTCCATGATAGCATAGGGTACTTAATAGACCATGTTCCCAAGAAGTCCCTATAATTCAGTAATGTAAATTACAAGGTCGTGTGTTCGAGTCCCGAGAGAGGCAAACAGTTGTTCCCGGTTAATTATAATGCTACCTGTGTATAGGTACGATTGCCAATAATGTAAATAGTGTCCTTCGTTAAATTTGATCTCTTAATTCCCGATTAAGCCATGAGCTGGTGAACATGAAATTGCAACTAAGACCCGCCTACAAAGCGGCATACGATTTAAGTATAGCGCCTGTAACTTTAAAAAGAGTGTGTTTCTAGTATGCTAGCGTTACGGTGTTGTTTTTTAACTGAACGTGTAACCAGGGATCGTATATGCCTATAATGGTAACTTATTTGTATAACGTTTAAGATTGTTTGATGCATGTGTAGCACCGCTAAATTTTAAAACTTCCGCTAAATGTTAAAAATCTAACGCTAAATGTTAAAACTTCCGCTAAACGTTAAAAATTACTAAACGTTAAATTTTATAAAATTTTATAAAATTTAACATATAACGTTTTAGTGGCAATCCGTTAACCGCTATATGTTAAAAGTCAGCAAAGTTGTCTGAAATATGTAATGATATCAACAGTGCTGCTTTAATCGACTCAGTTGCATGTTATAATGATATCATTACGAAGGAATGATTATTAAAATGCTGAACTGGACGCGAATGTTCAACCAGAACTGGCTTCGAATACTAAACGCGGAACTGGGTCTGAATGTTGAACGCAGAACTAACTTCAAATGTTGAACGCAGAACTGCGTCAGAATGTTGAAGACAGAACTGGCTTCGAAAGTCAAATGCAGAACTGAGTCCGAATGTTGAACGCCGAACTGGGTCCGAATGTTGAACGCAGAACTGTGTCCTAATGTTGAACGCAGAACTGGAATCGAATGTTCAACGTAGAATGCAGAACGCAGATCCAGTTTCACACCCATACAATGCGTTTCATTGTCAGGATCAGCTTCCCTGCATTTGTACGCCTATATACACACATATATATATATATATATATATATATATATATATCACGTCACACATATTTGTATTGTTTCAGATTAATCACATGTAGAATTATGTAGAAGTATAGGGACAAAACAATCAGATTAATTCCATAGTAGTTTTGTATAAAATATTTGAAATATGTTAACGTAATATGGATTTAAATTGTTTTGCCGTATATGGGACTAGCATCTTGAACCAGAAATTCGTATTAAATAGTATATAACACATGTTACGAAGTGCAAACTACGGTGTTTCGTTAGGGCCGTCGTACCATCGTTTACAAGTCGATGCGCGATGGTACGATTGTACGATGACCCTAACGATGGTACGATGGCCTCGCGCATCGACTTGTAAACAAGTTAACAATTTGATGCACGATGGTACAATGGCGATAATGCGATGGACCAACGTACCATCACCATCGTACCATCGCACCATCTCCATCGTACCATCGCGCATCGCCTTGTAGATGTCGATACTCGATGGTACGATTTCCCTAACGGAACAACGTAGCAAACTTGTAGTATTGTGTAAATGTAAATGTACGTAAATAATGAGACGGTAATATACTATTAAATCAGCTATTTAGACGTGGCATTAATTAAAACTGAACAAGAAATATACTATTAAATATAGTAATTAAATGTCTTTAAATATCATGATGGGACTAGCTGATCGATATATAGAGATACTATACTCATGTTTACTAAATGTAAACGCGGGGCGGGGCGGGCGGGTAATAGGTTGTCACCTTGTATTTGCTTAAATTGTGTCGAACGCTAGTTAATATTGATGATTATGTCTGTAGCTGTATGACAAACATCATATATACTAGACAAAATCACTGCATACACCGCATGTACAATTTCGAAGGAGTGCAACACACATTTGGATATAAGGGAGAAACGAGTAAGTCTCTCATGAAAATGCCATTTAATTATTTATATTGCGCCCCTTGCAAACCACATATGACACAGAACAGTGTAAATATATAAATTTATACACAATGCAAAATAAATGCATAAACAACAATATTATTTTGAGTGAATATCCCTTAGTGCAGTAGTTAGTTACAGTCCAAAAACAAAACAGAGGGACGGAGAGACGTGGTGCAATCCTAGATGCGTATGTGTATGGGAATATGTGTATGTGTACCACAACAACAAAACAATTTGCGTTCCGACTTTACTAAACGTGCATAAAACACATAGATGAACCTAGGCGAATGTTCAATTTATCACTCAGCTTTAAACACAAGAGGCCCAAGAGGGCCTGTGTCGTACAAATTTGGTGGAATTCAAGTGAAAACAAAGCATCTATGACAGGCCCGTAGCTAGCCATGTAATTTAACCGAGGCAAATACCTTTCTATGGAGATCCGCGGAAAGCTTCACCGGATTTTCTTATTATTTCTACATGCGATTTCTTACGTTTATGTGCATTTCTCGTACACAATTGTCAATAAGCATGACATTATTTTATTTGATATGACATTGAATTATTACTTTAATTAGTGCTACCTCCCCAAATTACACCGAGGCAAATATGTATGCCCTAAACAAAAGAGTCAAAATTGCCCTGAATCGTACACCTTATGATACTTACAAAGATGAAAAAAATGTCAAATAAGCTTAAAAGATGAAAACATTGTCAAACAAGCTTATAATTTCATAACATAATGAGAACACACAGTCGATGGCGCCCCATCGCAAATTCTCGATCCTTAAAGGGTTCAAGCCAAGTAAGTGTATATATGGTTATAGAGTAAGGATCTCAATTGTTTCCAAGTTATGACCCAGGGGCTCTGTCCCAAACAATGGGGATGGACCACAGGGACAATGCTGTTTGGATGTATCCGTCTGTTCATGACCATTACGTGTATATATGGTCATTGGGTGGAGATCTCAACGGTTTCCAAGTTATGACCCAGGGGCTTTTTATCCAGAGTGGGGACAGATCCCGGGCCGATGCTGGTTGGAAGTTTGTATCCATATGTTTATGTGCATGGTTATAGGGTGGTGATCTTAACGGTTTCCAAGTTATGATCCAGGGGCTATGCACCAAAGGGTGGGGATGGACCACAGCGCCAATGCTGGTTGGGTGGTTTTACCGTCTGTTCGTGTCCATTAATTGTATATATGGTTATAGGGTGGTGATTTAAACGGTTTACACGTTATGACACAGGGGCTATGTCCCAAAGGGTGGTGATGGACCACAGTGCCAATGGTGGTTGAATGCTTGTACCTGCTGTTCATGCTCAATTAGTGTAAAACTGTGGTTTCTGGAAAGAAAATAGTCTCGGCTTTATCCCAATATATTAAACACATGTGACCAAAGGGTGTGGGGAGGGGGTGGCGATTGGGTGTGGGGGGGGGGGGGGGGGGGAGGACATTTGACGATTTGAACAAACTTGGTAAAGGACCGTAAGGATATGGTAAATGCAAATATTAAACCTCTGGCTCTTGTAGTTTCAGAAAATAATATTGATTTAAAGATTTTCCAAAATAACTCTATGCAAAACTGTGACCCCCGGATTGACCCCAGGGCCACCATTTGAACAGAGGACCGTAAGCTCATGTAACATGCAATATATGAGAACTCTATGCCTTTTGATTTGATAGAAGAAGATTTTTTTCACGTTGTCCCTATATGTCTTTGTAGAGCTTGCACAATCTCCATATACAAACTTTGAATCCTCGGGGCACAGCCATTTTTGATTTTATGTAAACAAAAAGAAAAACTTGATAGTTCAGTACTTAGCAATCAATTATAAAACATGTTATCAAAATATGTCTTGCCATTCTGGAGAAGAACATTTTGTTTAAAGGGAGTACATCAGGATTTTCATGGGGTCTAGGTGTCCGACTAAAAATTGACAAAAAATAATATTTTCTATTCTAAATGGCCTAAACATAATGAATGAGCTGGAAAATTATCCCTTATTTGCAAAAAAACATTCTGCACAGCAATATGTGCTATCCTAGGTGATGCACCAGGGTTAATTTCAGCATTTTACGTCCGATTCCATCATAGCTATATGGTGTTTTCAAAGTTTAGACAGTATCACAATGGTTCTAACATTATATTTTGATTGATATAAGTGTTTTATCATGAATTGGAACATTTTTAAAACTTAAGATGTTTCATGAAAAATCCTGATGTACCCCCTTTAAGGTTTTGGCTATATTTTAAAACGTCGGTCATTTTGAATGTCGGCTCGACAAAAAAAATAATTCTGTAAGGTCCCAGCCCACACAGTAAAATCCATGGGAAATTTGATTAAAATTGGTTGAGCAGTTTTAGAGAAACTGCTGCTGTTGCTAACGGACGCCAACGCCAATTCCCACACCGTCAGTAGAGCTAAAAAATAAATCAGAAAAATATGTATTTACTGAACCAACGAAAAAGCTTCCCAAAAATAAAAAATCTCTAATCGAATTTGAACCCTCGAACCAAGATTTTTGAGAAAAAACAACAACAACGAAAAGTATGATAATAACAAAGGAGAAAAAAATGTACCGGCAGTGAGTTTTGAACCCACAACCCAAGAACTCGTCCAAGATCGTGTGGATATGCAACTTCAAGGGCAGAACTTTATGTAATCAAATCTGGCTGGTTCAAGAATTCGTCCGAGTTGTGTAGATATTTAACTACTCTCTAAGTTTGGGTGGGATTGGATAACAAATGCCCACAAGTTAATATTATATATCGAGAAATATTTGCGAACTACCAAGGACAGCCAACCGTCGGACGAACATCAGCAGGGCGCCTAGCTATGATGAGATACATAGAAATCAAACATATGCATTCACTTCCTAAAAAGTATAACTGCAACACACGCTGATAAACGGTATCTCTACATCATAACACACTCGTCTGGAGGCACAAATTACATATACACGCATATGAGTGGGATAACATTTAAGCATTCAACCACACACAGCTATATAAGACAGTGAAAATGAAAGGTGCCGGTTCTCTAGCATACTGTGAATTCAGTATATATATATAACTTACATATTTTGAAAATCCGAACTCTACAGACACAATATAAATGGCTTTAACCAGCCACCAGCCAAAACCCAAATCTGGAACGTCGAATTAAAAGTTACCAACTCGTAATTCATTTTACGCATATTCAATATCGGGTATTTTATACACGAATCCACGAATAAACCTATACTTTTAATCGGCACATACTTAATTTATGACTGAACACATGGATAGAGTTTGGATAAACGATAGTTTAGTGTAATTGGTCTGGACAGTGGCTTTAAAGCTGGTGTTTTTTTCTTTGATAACAACTTCCGCACGCGCGACCGCACGCACGCACACACATATACCAACAATACTATTTTCCGACATATTATTATATCGTTTTATTGTACATACAATTACATACATGATAAATTCATTCAAACTTTACATATGCCTTTAGTATCACCAAGGCCACTCACACACAAGTTCCATAACTATGTATTTGAACAAAACTACTGCCCGTTTTTCGCCGTTGAAATTGATTTATGTTAAAGTTTTGCGTTAAGGTTTTTTAAATTCTAATATTTTTTACAGTGCTTATTCAAATTCGTTGAAACTTTGCATACGTCTTTATTATTATTATTATTATTATTATTGTTATTACGGTACCATCTGGCATCTGGAGTTCCGGAGATCTATATTCCTTATTCCGAATTTGTAATGTGAGAAGATAAATTAAAATGTTTGGCTAGACTATAGACTTGTAAATAATTCGTGAAGTAATGGTTCCCGGAAGACAGAATCCGTATCAATAGAATTCAGTATTGTTAAAGATCACGTTAAACAATATTGTGCTAAAGCTTATGACAACTCTGGGATTAATTTATTTTGGTCCATTGAAAAATCAGGAGACGTTCTTGATAAACTTTGCAATAAACGTTAAGTTTCATCTATAAGTACTTATGATTTACCACATCACCTTATCAAAGACAAACTCATTGCTTTTATTTGAAAAAAAACAACACTTTCGCCAGAGGAAAACAACTACAGTTTTGGCCTGTAACAATATTAAAGCGTTTTTCACTAACGTCAGTTTAGACAATTACACTTTGCGGACTTGCCAAGAAGTTTGTGAAGCACTCCTTTTCCTATTAGATAATATTTTCGTCAGGTATGGAACTACCGTTTATAGACAAACATGTTGGTATCCTATAGGTACGAACTGTGCACCACTTGTCGCAGATTTGTTTTTGTATTGCTATGAAAGAGATTGCATGTTGAGTCTTTCACCACATACTCAGGCAGATGTTATTGAAGTCTTTAATGACACTTCTCGGTATCTGGATGACATATTGAACATTGACAATCCTTTCTTTTCTGCTACTATCTATCCCAAAGAACTTCAACTCAACAAAGCTAATATTTCTGATACTGTCGCTTCTTTTCTTGTTTTACATCACTCTGTTGAAAATGGAGAAATAATAAGTAAAATCTATGACAAAAGAGATGATTTTAATTTTGATATTGTTAGTTATCCTCACATATATGCGGATGTTTCCATGGCTACTTCTTATGGGGTCTATATTCTTAAACGTATTCGTTTTTCCAGAGATTGTAGTCGAGTTGAGAATTTTAATATTCGTAATCTGTGTATAACTAAGTAGCTACCGCATCAGGGCTACCGTTACAATAAATTCGAAAACCCTTTGCAAAATATTATTATCGTAACTCTGATCTACTTTTAAAATATAAATGTAGTTTAAGAACACTTCTGCGACAAGGACTATCACAACCTGACTGCTATGGCAATATGATTTATAAACTTCGTAAGATCCTTGGTCATAATCATTTCATACAATCTTTATTAAACATTTTAAAAAGTTTATCAAAAGAGGTTATGATCCTATCATTTTGCAACGTACATCATGTTTAGTGGTTGACCCATTTACAGTTCGCCACTATGCATTCCTCTTTGATTGAGCGATGACAGGACAGATTGTGGACCCTATGATGACGTCTACCTAAATCCTAAAAGGACGGTAGCGTCTAATGTTTGTCTTAAATCTTGTCCTGTCGTAGCCTTAATGGTTTATTCTCTTGTTGCTCTGGCTTCTGCCAAGTAACTGAATACTTGTTTGCGGCTTTCTAGCGGTTTGTTTTATATTCATATTTACATGATCATGTATGTGTTATATTGTCAACCCTTTTGTGTTTGTGATGTCGTTTGCATTTTTTGCCTTTTCTTTTGTCTGTTTGCGTGTTTGTTTTTGTGTTTTGTGGTTGACTGTCGTCCTTGAATGCTGCTTTCCCTGTCCGATATTTTTAGCCTTCTTTATACTTATATTGCCTATTAATGCTGCATTGTTTGTTTGATAATATAATCTGGCGGGGATATCTTTATTTACACTGTACTGTTTTATTGGGTTGGCAATAGGTTAAGAGTGAGGTGTGTTGCACTCTAGAACCTGGTTTAACCGCCCCCACCCCTCCTCCAGCGGTCATTGGACGTTCCAAGGCGGTAGCCCTTTTGTCAACCCTTTTATGTTTGTGTTGTCGTGTTTTGCATTTTACTTAAATAACCTTAGCCATTCATTTACGTTATGCTTTGTGCTCAAGATTTTAATTCTAATATCTTCAACATTGCTTGATCAAATTCATTGAAACTTGCATACATCTGCAGTATCATCAAGGCCACTCACGCACATAGGTTCCAGAACTCTATATTGTACTTTAGCAACATTATGGCCCTTATAGGCGAGACTCTTTGTGCCGACAGGCAGACTTTCTTATGTCTATTTTTGCAGATGAGTATTGTTTTATGTTTGTTCCCTAGTGGAGGCTTTATAATATACCAAATCGTTGTTGGATTTAATAGTTTAGTGTTTTGTAGTGTGGTTGACAACACATTCCATATTCCGAAAAGGTAGTTCTGGCAGCGTGATATCGGCACATCAGTAATATTGATGTGACGATATAGAAAAATTATATCGTCACTGGTAGGACGATATCAATTATGTCTGGTACTAAAATTACATCACTGAGAAATCCTTATGAATCCTTATGAATCCTTATAAATCACTGATAGGTATATATTAAATCTTACTCTTACCCTATTGTCATTCCAGTTAAATTCGATATGGTAACTAAAGAAATTCTCGCCATGCTTTATCCCCTAACAAACTATGCAGAATTAATCGGTAATATAAACACAAACATGATCATGTATATATGAATATAAAAAGACTAGAAAGCAGCAACGCAAGTAATAAGTGACTTGACAGAAGCCAAAGCAACAACAGAATAAACCGTTGAAGGCATCACAAGACATGATTGAAGACAAACAATAAACGTTAACACACTTTTCAGGCTTTAGGTAGACGTCATCATAAAGTCCACAATCTCTCGGGTCATCGCAAATTCAAAGAGGAAAGCATAGTGTCGAACTGTAAATGAGTCAACCACTAAACGTGTAGTACGTTGCAAAATGATAGGGTTATAACCTCTTTTGATAAACTTTCTTACAAGTCTAATAAAGAGTGTATGAAAGTGATCATGACCGAAGCCTTTACGAAGGTTGTACATCACGTCACCATATAAGTCAGGTTATGAAAGTCCATGTCCCATTGTGAATTCTTAAGTTACTTTTATATGTTAAAAGTAGATAAGGGTTGCGATTATTAAACTGAGCAATGGGTTTCAACGATAGCCCTAATGGAATAGTGATTTAGTTGTACAAGGCCCTGATGGAATAGTGATTTAGTTGTACAGACGCTACGATAGCCCTGATGGAAAAGTGATTTAGTTGTACAAGGCTACGAATTTTAAAGTCCTCAGCTCGACTACAAGCTCTATACAAAACGAATAGATTCAAAAAGGAAACCTTCTTAAATGCCATCCACGGGATGTTATTTATGGGAAATGCGAAGGTTTTATATCGATTCTTGAAAGAATCGCAGTTATACAATTTGCATATCATCACTTTAGATAAAAGGTGCTATCTGCATTCTTTGTTCATATACTTAAAAAAAAATAGCACCTTTTAAGGTAACGATATTTTCCAATCGTATTTAACAACTTTGCCACACCGGGTTCACAACAATGGATTTCGATATACTACTAATAGGTGGGTATAATGGTATAATAATCAATCATTTAGCAAAATGGTACGAAATGACAAAGAAAATATAAAAGTCCCACTATTTTATTTACTCTATAGTTACATATGTTTATGTGTCTACAAAACAAAACGGATAATGAATAAATTAACTTATTTTTAAAACTCGAAAAACACATGAAGAATGCGGCGCTTCATTAAAGCTACAGAGTCTCTATATCAATCGATTTCTTCTTCGTAGGCGTGACTTTATTTGTAACTTCATGTTCACCAGCTCATGTCGAAATCGGGTATTTAAGCGAGCAAATATAACGCAGGACAATTCAATAATTGATATAGATATAACATGGGACTGATCCGGTGGACGCGTTGGGGCGATTTTTGAGTCTGATGACAACGCAGGCGCAACGGTCCAGGATCAATCACATACTCTCATATATATAATGTAATAAAACTGCACTGTTTGACGGCCCAGTGGATCAGCTTGTAAGTTTTGTCTGCTGGGCTCGAAAACACTGACATTATTGAACATATTCAATATCTACAATATCACCCAAGTTCCATATAATACAAAATATTTAGTGAGTAAATTGGTCCTTATTGTTTGTAAGTTAGACGGTCGTTGAACTAGCTTTCTATCTGGTAATCAATACGGAGTTTTCTAAATTATATTGATTGGGTTACTTTAATGCAAATTTAGGTTACTGTTCTTAGCTAGCCTAGACGGTCGTCGTACTGGCTTTCTAGTACAGACCAACGACATATATATTTTCTGCATGTATACGCATTTTGTTTTCTGTTGTTCAATACACCCATCTTTTAAACATATCCTGCAGCATAACCGACATTGTATAAAATTAGGCCTTTAGCCAGGACCCAAAATTTTCGATATTGTTACCAACTCAAGGGACAAATTCTACCATCACTTTTTGAAAAGAGCAATGTATATAGATTACATTTTTCCATGATAGCAATCTGGAACAGGTAGCTTATATAAAAAAAATCGAACATTAATAGGTTATCATTGTAGCGCTTTCATATAAGTTTTTGATGTTCATTTTTGAATGTCATGCTTGTGTGAATAATTATTGATGTACTTTTTAAAGATGCACTTACGTTTACAATTCGTTGAGTTACATAAAGCGTAAATAAGCTATTATTTAGCACTAAATTCAGTTTAAAATCTCTATTTTGCTTCAAATTAGAAGTCAATTTACCCCACCCACTATTGATACATTTTTATGCTTTTAGTTTAGTTAATATTTTTTTACAATATATGTATAAACTTGTAAGAATCAGTTATTTACGACCTTTCTACATGATTTAAATAATATTATAATATGAATAAGGGATTGTTATGATAATTATACTGATGAAATTAAGTACTAAGCAATGTCCATGGCATTGCACATATGTGTTCAGTAAGTCTGATAAGTTGAGAAGCATGCCGCACTGGAAGTATAAGCCTTCCTCAAAGTAACTGCAACATAAATAGTATTAAAATGTTCTGATAAAATACATATATTGCACAGACGACACATAGTCCAAAGGATTTTAGATAAAGGAATTGTGCGGTTTAACGTGTTTTTTTAACAAAAGTCCTTTTTTAGGTGTATGCGTCATGGCAATACTTATTATGATTACACATTTGGATTATGTATTACACATAAATACATGAATTAAACCAGTGAAGTAATCTTATTACTTCACTGATTAAACATTGCATATTGCAACGCAAAATCTTAAAAGTTTTCTATTTTAATACTTTTTAATTAAAAATTATGCATATTTTAAGGATTTTTACACCTGAATTACCCCACCCATATACAACACAATGAAGAATTCTGCATACGAAATGTCAAAATAGTAGTATATGCATTTGCACGAACCATTTTTGTGTTACTGAAAAAAGAATCGACGAAGATGAATTGATTTGAATTGGGGTTTTACGCCGCACCAACACAAACATGTTATATGGCGCCAACAGGAACAAACATTCGACCCGGCTCACTCTTCATTAACATCTAGATAAAAAATTGCAGAATGTGCCTAGAACCTTCTTACATGCAGAACTGCAGGGTTGCTGCAAATTCTCTAGTAAACACTCCATTTTTCGCTGGAGCCACGATCACTGCCACCACTGAAGTAGCACCTGAAACAATACAGGTTTCGTGATGAATATAATGAACAAAAATGACAAAATTAACATGAATTCGGGTTAATTTTACCCCTATGCCTGGATATGCAGTGGTCATATTCTTGCCCGGGAACCACACGGCGTCGACGAAGAAATATGTTTAGGGTGATACCCAGATCACTGTGCTAACTACTTCCCATGGAAACTATTTGTTAGTATTGGTGCAGTTGTTACAATATCACCTGCTTAGGATATTTATGTAAACATAGGTTGTGATGTACTCCGTTCTTGATTTAGAGTAAGGAATTAATCTAGGATAGTAAGCATCAACCCTATTTTTGCGCGTGCAAGTGGAATTATTATTACCTAAAAAAGGTGTATTGCCAATGTAGA
>JAWPHD010022503.1:5000-24895 GCA_037043455.1 Cyrtodaria siliqua | reverse complement strand
ATACATATATTCCGTTCTTACACATATATATTCAGTTCTTACACATATAAATTCCGTTCTTACACATATATATATTCCGTTCTTACGCATATATATTCCGTTCTTACGCATATATATTCCTTTCTTACGCATATATATTCAGTTCTTACGCATATATATTCAGTTCTTACGCATATATATTCAGTTCTTTATGCATATATATTCAGTTCTTACGCACGTATATTCAGTTCTTACGCATATATATTCAGTTCTTACACATATATATTCCGTTCTTACACATATATATTCAGTTCTTACACATATATATTCAGTTCTTACACATATATATTCCGTTCTTACACATATATATTCAGTTCTTACACATATATATTCCGTTCTTACACATATATATTCCGTTCTTACACATATATATATATTCCGTTCTTACACATATATATTCAGTTCTTACACATATATATTCAGTTCTTACACATATATATTCACTTCTTACACATATATATTCCGTTCTTACACATATATATTCCGTTCTTACACATATATATTAAGTTCTTACACATATATATTCCGTTCTTACACGTACATATTCCGTTCTTACACATATATATTCAGTTCTTACACATATATATTCAGTTCTTACACATATATATATTCAGTTTTTACGCATATATATTCAGTTCTTACGCATATATATTCAGTTCTTACGCATATATATTCAGTTCTTACACATATATATTCAGTTCTTACACATATATATTTAGTTCTTACACATATATATTCAGCAATTACGCATATATATTCCGTTCTTACGCATATACTCAGTTCTTCTGCATATATATTCCCTTCTTACTCATATATATTCAGTTCTTACGCATATATATTCACTTCTTACGCATATATATTCCATATATATTCAGTTCTTACGCATATATATTCAGTTCTTACGCATATATATTCAGTTTTTACACATACATATTCCGTTCTTACGCATATATATTCCCTTCTTACGCATATATATTCCGTTCTTACGCATATATATTCCGTTCTTATACGTATATATTCCGTTCTTACACATATATATTCCGTTCTTACGCATATATATTCCGTTCTTACGCATATATCAGGTCTTACGCATATATATTCCGTTCTTAAGCATATATATTCAGTTCTTACGCATATATATTCACTTCTTACGCATATATATTCAGTTCTTACGCATATATATTCCGTTCTTACACATATATATTCAGTTCTTACGCATATATATTCCGTTCTTACGCATATATATTCCGTTCTTACGCATATATATTACTATCTTACGCATATATATTCAGTTCTTCCGCATATATATTCACTTCTTACGCATATATATTCAGTTCTTACACATATATATTCCGTTCCAGTGTATACATTACTATACATAGTGTATATATTACTATACCCATAGTACAGTGTATATATTACTATACCCAGTGTATATATTACTATACCCAGTGTATATATTACTATACCCAGTGTATATATTATTATACCTATAGTACAGTGTATAGATTACTATACCCAGTGTATATATTACTATACCCAGTGTATATATTACTATACCCATAGTACAGTGTATATATTACTATACCCAGTGTATATATTACTATATCTAGTGTATATATTACTATACCCAGTGTATATATTATTATACCAATAGTATAGTGTATATATTACTATACCCAGTGTATATATTACTATACCCAGTGTATATATTACTATACCCAGTGTATATATTATTATACCCATAGTACAGTGTATATATTACTATACCCAGTGTATATTTTACTATACACAGTGTATATATTACTATACCCAGTGTATATATTACTATACCAATAATACAGTGTATTACTATACCAATAGTACAGTGTATATATTACTATACCCATAGTACAGTGTATATATTACTATACCCAGTGTATATATTACTATACCCATAGTACAGTGTATATATAACTATACCCAGTGTATATATTAATATACATAGTGTATATATTACTATACCCAAAGTACAGTGTATATATTACTATACCCAGTGTATATATTACTATACCCAATGTATATATTACTAAACCCATAGTACAGTGTATATATTACTATACCCAGTGTATATATTACTATACCCAGTGTAAATATTACTATACCCAGTGTATATATTACTATACCCAGTGTATATATTATTATACCTATAGTTCAGTGAATATATTACTATACCCAGTGTATATATTACTATACTCAGTGTATATATTACTATACCCATAGTACAGTCTATATATTAATATACCCAGTGTATATATTACTATTCCCAGTGTATATATAACTATACCCATAGTACTGTGTATATATTACTATACCCAGTGTATATATTACTATACATAGTGTATATATTACTATGCCCATAGTACAGTGTATATATTACTATACCCAGTGTATATATTACTATACCCAGTGTATATATTACTATACCCAGTGTATATATTATTATACCTATAGTACAGTGTATATATTACTATACCCAGTGTATATATTACTATACCCAGTGTATATATTACTATACCCATAGTACAGTGTATATATTACTATACCCAAAGTATATATTACTATATCCAGTGTATATATTACTATATCCAGTGTATATATTATTATACCAATAGTACAGTGTATATATTAATATACCCAGTGTATATATTACTATATCCAGTGTATATATTACTATACCCAGTGTATATATTACTATACCCAGTGTATATATTATTATACCCATAGCACAGTGTATATATTACTATACCCAGTGTATATATTACTATACCCAGTGTATATATTCTTATACCCTTAGTACAGTGTATATACTACTATACCCTGTGTATATATTATTATACCCATATTACAGTGTATACATTACTATACCCAGTGTATATATTACTATACCCAATGTATATATTACTATACCCATAGTACAGTGTATATATTACTATACCCAGTGTATATATTACTATACCCAGTGTATATATTACTATACCCAGTGTATATATTATTATACCCATAGCACAGTGTATATATTACTATACCCAGTGTATATATTACTATACCCAGTGTATATATTCTTATACCCATAGTACAGTGTATATACTACTATACCCTGTGTATTTATTACTATACCCATAGTACAGTGTATATATTACTATACCCAGTGTATATATTACTATACCCAGTGTATATATTACTATACCCAGAGTATATATTATTATACCTAAAGTACAGTGTATATATTACTATACCCGGTGTATATATTACTATAACCAGTGTATATATTATTATACCCATAGTACAGTGTATATATTACTATACCCAGTGTATATATTACTATATCCAGTGTATATATTACTATACCCAGTGTATATATTATTATACCAATAGTACAGTGTATTTATTAATATACCCAGTGTATATATTACTATACCCAGTGTATATATTACTATTCCCATAGTACAGTGTATATATTACTATATCCAGTGTATATATTACTATACACAGTGTATATATTACTATACCCAGTGTATATATTCTTATACCCATAGAACAGTGTATATGTTACTATACCCTGTGTATATATTACTATACCCAGTGTATATATTACCATACCCATAATAGAGTGTATATATTACTATATCCAGTGTATATATTACTATACCCAGTGTATATATTACTATACCCATAGTACAGTGTGTATATATTACTATACCCAGTGCATATATTACTATATCCAGTGTATATATAACTATACCAGTGTATATTTTACAATACCTATAGTACACTATATTAATATACCCAGTGTATATATTACTATACCCAGTGTATCTATTATTATACCCATAGTACAGGATATATATTACTATAACCAGTGTATATATTTCTATACCCAGTGTATATATTATTATATCCATAGTACAGTGTATATATTACTATACCCAGTGTATATATTACTATACCCAATGTATATATTACTATACCAATAGTACAGTGTATATATTACTATACCCAGTGTATATATTACTATACCTAGGGTATATATTACTATACCCAGTGTATATATTATTATACCCATAGTACAGAGTATATATTACTATACTCAGTGTATATATTACTATACCCAGTGTATATATTACTATACCCATAGTACAGTGTATATTTTACTATACCCATTGTATATATTACTATACCCAGTGTATATATTACTATACCCAGTGTATATATTATTATACCCATAGTACAGTGTATATAGTATTATACCCAGTGTATATATTACTATATCCAGTGTATATATTACTATACCCAGTGTATATATTATTATACCCAGAGTACAGTGTATATATTACTATACCCAGTGTATATATTACTATACCCAGTGAATATATTACTATAGCCATTGTAGGGTGTATATATTACTATACCCAGTGTATATATTACTATACCCATAGTACAGTGTATATATTACTATACCCAGTGTATATATTACTATACCCAGTGTATATATTACTATACCCATTGTATATATTACTATACCAATAGTACAGTGTATATAATACTATACACATTGTAAATATTACTATACCAAAAGTACAGTGTATATATTACTATACCCAGTGTGTATATTACTATACACAGTGTATTTATTACTATACCCATAGTACAGTGTATACATTACTATACCCAGTGTATATATTACTATACCCAGTGTATATATTACTATACCCATAGTACAGTGTATATATTACTGTACCCAGTGTATATATTATTATACCCAGTGTAAATATTACTCTACCCAGTGTATATATTAATACACTCATTGTACACACTAAGTGTATATATTAATATACCCAGTGTAACTATTACTATACCCAGTGTATATATTACTATACCCATAGTACAGTGTATATATTACTATACCCAGTGTATATATTACTGTACCCCGTGTATGAATTATTATACCCATAGTACAGTGTATATATTACTATACCCAGAGTATATATTACTATACCCAGTGTATATATTACTATAGCCAAAGTGGAGTGTATATATTACTATACCCAGTGTATATATTACTATACCCAGTGTATATATTACTTTACCCAGTGTATATATTACTATACCCAGTGTATATATTACTATAACCAAAGTACCCTGTATATATTACTCTACCCAGTGTATATATTACTATACCCAGTCTATATATTATTATACCCATAGTACAGTGTATATATTACTATACCCAGTGTATATATTACTATGACCAGTGCAAATACTAATATACACATTGTACAGTGTATATATTACTATACCCAGTGTAGATATTACTATACCCATAGTACAGTGGTTATATTACTATACCCAGTGTATAAATTACAATACCCAGTGTGTATATTACTATACCCAGTGTATATATTATTATATCCATATAACAGTGTATATATTACTATACCCAGTGTATATATTAATATACCCAGTGTATATATTACTCTACCTTTAGTACAGTGAATATATTACTATACCCTGTGTACATATTACTATACCCAGTGTATATATTACTATACACAGTGTATATATTACTATACCCAGTGTATATATTACTATACCCAGTGTATATACTACTATACCCATAGTACAGTGTGTATATATTACTATACCCAGTGCATATATTACTATACCCAGTGTATATATAACTATACCAAGTGTATATATTATTATACCCATAGTACCGTGTATATATTACTATACCAAGTGTATATATTATATACCCATAGTACAGTGTATATATTACTATACCCAGTGTATATATTACTATACCCATAGTACAGTGTATATATTACTATACCCAGTGTATATATTACTATACCCAGTGTATATATTACTATACCCAGTGTATATATTACTATACCCAGTGTATATATTACTATACCAATAGTACAGTGTATATAATACTATACACATTGTAAAAATTACTATACCAATAGTACAGTGTATATATTACTATACCCAGTGTGTATATTACTATACACAGTGTATATATTATTATACCCATAGTACAGTGTATATATGACTGTACCCAGTGTATATATTATTATACCCAGTGTAAATATTACTCTACCCAGTGTATATATTATTACACCCATAGTACACACTGAGTGTATATATTACTATACCCAGTGTAACTATTACTATACCCAGTGTATATATTACTATACCCATAGTACAGTGTATATATTACTATACCCAGTGTATATATTACTGTACCCCGTGTATGAATTATTATACCCATAGTACAGTGTATATATTACTATACCCAGAGTATATATTACTATACCCAGTGTATATATTACTATAGCCATAGTGGAGTGTATATATTACTATACCCAGTGTATATATTACTATACCCAGTGTATATATTACTATACCCAGTGTATATATTATTATACCCATAGTACTGTGTATATATTACTATACCCAGTGTATATATTACTATACCCAGTGTATATATTACTATAACCAAAGTACCCTGTATATATTACTCTACCCAGAGTATATATTACTATACCCAGTCTATATATTATTATACACATAGTACAGTGTATATATTACTATGCCCAGTGTATATATTACTATGACCAGTGCATATATTAATATTCACATTGTACAGTGTATATATTACTATACCCAGTGTAGATATTACTATACCCATAGTACAGTGGTTATATTACTATACCCAGTGTATAAATTACAATACCCAGTGTGTATATTACTATACCCAGTGTATATATTATTATATCCATATAACAGTGTATATATTACTATACCCAGTGTATATATTACTATACCCAGTGTATATATTACTCTACCCTTAGTACAGTGTATATATTACTATACCCTGTGTATATATTACTATACCCAGTGTATATATTACTATTCCCATAGTACAGTGTATATATTACTATATCCAGTGTATATATTACTATACCCAGTGTATATATTAATATACCCAGTGTATATTTTCTTATACCCATAGAACAGTGTATATGTTACTATACCCTGTGTATATATTACTATACCCAGTGTATATATAACTATACCCAGTGTATATTTTACAATACCTATAGTACACTATATTACTATACACAAAGTTTATATTACTATACCCAGTGTATATTTTTTATTATACCCATAGTACAGTGAATATATTACTATACCCACAGTATATATTACTATACCCAGTGTATGTATTACTATACCTATAGTACAGTGTATATATTACTATACCCAGTGTATATATTACTATACCCAGTGTATATATTATTATACCCATAGTACAGTGTATATATTACTATAACCAGTGTATATATTACTATACCCAGTGTATATATTATTATATCCATAGTACAGAGTATATATTACTATACCCAGTGTATATATTACTATACCCAATGTATATATTACTATACCCATAGTACAGTGTATATATTACTATACCCAGTGTATATATTACTATACCTAGTGTATATATTACTATACCCATTGTATATATTATTATACCCATAGTACAGTGTATATATTACTATACTCAGTGTATATATTACTATACCCAGTGTATATATTACTATACCCATAGTACAGTGTATATATTACTATACCCATTGTATATATTACTATACCCAGTGTATATATTACTATACCCAGTGTATATATTACTATACCCATAGTACAGTGTATATAGTATTATACCCAGTGTATATATTACTATATCCAGTGTATATATTACTATACCCAGTGTATATATTATTATACCCAGAGTACAGTGTATATATTACTATACCCAGTGTATATATTACTATACCCAGTGTATATATTACTATAGCCATTGTAGGGTGTATATATTACTATACCCAGTGTATATATTACTATACCCAGTGTATATATTACTATACCCATAGTACAGTGTATATATTACTATACCCAGTGTATATATTACTATACCCAGTGTATATATTACTATACCAATAGTACAGTGTATATAATACTATACACATTGTAAATATTACTATACCAATAGTACAGTGTATATATTACTATACCCAGTGTGTATATTACTATACACAGTGTATATATTACTATACCCATAGTACAGTGTATATATTACTATACCCAGTGTATATATTACTATACCCAGTGTATATATTACTATACCCATAGTACAGTGTATATATTACTGTACCCAGTGTATATATTATTATACCCAGTGTAAATATTACTCTACCCAGTGTATATATTATTACACCCATAGTACACACTGAGTGTATATATTACTATACCCAGTGTAACTATTACTATACCCAGTGTATATATTACTATACCCATAGTACAGTGTATATATTACTATACCCAGTGTATATATTACTGTATCCCGTGTATGAATTATTATACCCATAGTACAGTGTATATATTACTATACCCAGAGTATATATTACTATACCCAGTGTATATATTACTATAGCCATAGTGGAGTGTATATATTACTATACCCAGTGTATATATTACTATACCCAGTGTATATATTACTATACCCAGTGTATATATTATTATACTCAGTCTATATATTATTATACCCATAGTACAGTGTATATATTACTATACCCAGTGTATATATTACTATGACCAGTGCATATATTAATATACACATTGTACAGTGTATGTATTACTATACCCAGTGTAGATATTACTATACCCATAGTACAGTGGTTATATTACTATACCCAGTGTATAAATTACAATACCCAGTGTGTATATTACTATACCCAGTGTATATATTATTTTATCCATATAACAGTGTATATATTACTATACCCAGTGTATATATTACTATACCCAGTGTATATATTACTCTACCCTTAGTACAGTGTATATATTACTATACCCTGTGTATATATTACTATACACAGTGTATATATTATTATACCCATAGTACAGTGTATATATTACTATACCCAGTGTATATATTACTATACCCAGTGTATATATTACCATTCCCATAATAGAGTGTATATATTACTATATCCAGTGTATATATTACTATACCCAGTGTATATATTACTATACCCATAGTACAGTGTGTATATATTACTATACCCAGTGCATATATTACTATATCCAGTGTATATATAACTATACCCAGTGTGTATATTATTATACACATAGTACCGTGTATATATTACTATACCAAGTGTATATATTATTATACCCATAGTACTGTGTATATATTACTATACCCAGTGTATATATTACTATACCCAGTGTATATATTACTATAACCAAAGTACCCTGTATATATTACTCTACCCAGTGTATATATTACTATTCCCAGTCTATATATTATTATACCCATAGTACAGTGTATATATTACTATACCCAGTGTATATATTACTATGACCAGTGCATATATTAATATACACATTGTACAGTGTATGTATTACTATACCCAGTGTAGATATTACTATACCCATAGTACAGTGGTTATATTACTATACCCAGTGTATAAATTAACAATACCCAGTGTGTATATTACTATACCCAGTGTATATATTATTATATCCATATAACAGTGTATATATTACTATACCCAGTGTATATATTATTATACCCATAGTACAGTGTATATATTACTATACCCAGTGTATATATTACTATACCCATAGTACAGTGTATATTTTACTATACCCAGTGTATATATTACTATTCCCAGTGTATATATATCTATAACCAGTGTATATATTATTATACCCATAGTACAGTGTATATATTACTATACCCAGTGTATATATTACTATACCCAGTGTATATATTACTATACCCATAGTACAGTGTATATATTACTATACACAGTATATATATTACTCTACCCATAGTACAGTGTATATATTACTATACCCAGTGTATATATTACTATACCCAGTGTATATATTACAATACCAAGTGTATATATTATTATACAGACAGACAGACAGACACCAGACAGAACAGACAGAGGTCCAGATAGAGAGCCAGATAGGCTAGACGGGGAGGCAGACAGAGGGCCAGACAGAGAGCCAGACAGGTCAGACAGAGACCCAGACAGGCCAGGCAAAGAGCCAGACAGAGAGACAGACAGACATACAGACAGGCCAGACAGAGGGCCAGACAGAGAACTAGAGAGGCTAAACAGAGAGGCAAACAGACCCAGACAGGCCAGGCAGAGAGCCAGACAGGCCAGACAGACAGACATACAGACAGATAGACAGACAGAGAGACAGACAGACAGAGAGCCAGACAGAGACCCAGAAATGCCAGACAGACAAACAGACAGCCTGACAGACATAGGGCCAGACAGAGAGCCAGACAGGCCAGACAGGACAGACAGAGACCCAGACAGGCCATACAGACAGACAGACATATATAGAGCCAGACAGACCAGACAGAGACACAGACAGGCCAGACAGAGAGACAGACAGACAGACATACAGACATATAGAAGGCCAGACAGAGAGCCAGACAGGCCAGACAGGTCAAACAGGCCAGACATAATCCCAGACAGGCCATACAGACAGACAGACATACAGACAGACAGACAGACAGACAGACAGACAGACAGACAGACAGACAGACAGACAGACAGACAGACAGACAGACAGACAGACAGACAGACAGACAGACAGACAGACAGACAGACAGACAGACAGACAGATACACACACAGACCGACAGACAGACAGACAGACAGACAGACAGACAGACAGACAGACAGACAGACAGACAGACAGACAGACAGACATACAGACAGACAGACAGACAGACAGACAGACAGGCAGGCAGGCAGACAGACAGACAGACAGACAGAGACCAGACAAAAAGACAGACAAACAGTCAGACAGACAGACAGACAGACATACAAGCAAATGTAGAAACTTGACCCTGGATATTGTCCCTTTATACACGCCCATGCATGTACCTAATACCTGACCGTGGATATTTTCCCTTAATATAAGCCCGTATATACGATTTATGTACAAACGTGAACCTGAATAGTGTCTCTTAATTAAAGCCCATACGTATTTTGTACAAACCTGACCCTGACTATTGTTCCATAATACAAGCCCATACAAACACATTATGTACAAACCTGGCCCCGACTATTTCCCTTAATACAACCCTATACATGAATCTAATGTACAAACCTGATCAGGATTTAAGCCTATACATATTACTTATGTACACAGCCGGCCCTGACTATTGTCCCGTAGTACAAGCCCATGCATATACATAATGTACAAACCTGAACCTTTATATTGTCCTTTAATTCACGACCATATATATACCTTATGTACAAACCTGACTCTAACTATTGTCACATAATACAAGCCCATACATATACATAATGTACACACCTGACCCTAGATATTTGCCTTTAATACAGGCCCATATGTATATACTTTATGTACAAACCTGACCCTGGATATTGTTTCTTAATTAAAGACCATACATATTAGGTATGTACAAACCTGACCCCGGATATTGTCCCGTAATACAATCCCAAACATATTTCTAATGTAGAACACTAACTATGTTCTGACAGATAGGCCAGACAGACTGACAGGCAAGACAGACAGACAGTCAGATAGCCAGGCAGCCAGACAGACAAACAGATAGACAGACAGACAGACAGACAGATAAAGACCCAGACAGGCTAGGCAGAGAGCCAGACAGACAGACAGGCAGACAGACAGACAGACAGACAGACAGACAGACAGACAGACAGACAGACAGACAGACAGACAGACAGACAGACAGACAGACAGACAGACAGACAGACAGACAGACAGACAGACAGACAGACAGACAGACAGACAGACAGACAGACAGACAGACAGACAGACAGACAGACAGATAGACAGACAGACAGACAGACAGACAGAGACCAGACAGAGACCAGACAGACAGAAAGACAAGACAAACAGACAGACAGACAGACAGACAGACAGACAGAGACCCAGACAGGCCAGGCAGAGAGCCAGACAGACAGACAGACAGACAGACAGACAAACAGACAGGCAGACTGACATACAAGCAAATGTAGAAACTTGACCCTGGATTTTGTCCCTTTATACACGCCCATGCATGTACCTAATACCTGACCGTGGATATTTTCCCTAAATATAAGCCCGTATATACGATTTATGTACAAACGTGAACCTGAATAGTGTCTCTTAATTAAAGCCCATACGTATTATGTACAAACCTGAACCAGTCTATTTTTCCATAATACAAGCCCATACAAACACATTATGTACAAACCTGGCCCCGACTATTTCCCTTAATACAACCCTATACATGAATCTAATGTACAAACCTGATCTGGATTTAAGCCTATACATATTACTTATGTACACTGCTGGCCCTGACTATTGTCCCGTAGTACAAGCCCATGCATATACATAATGTACAAACCTGAACCTATATATTGTCCTTTAATTCACGCCCATATATATACCTTATGTACAAACCTGACTCTAACTATTGTCACATAATACAAGCCCATACATATACATAATGTACACACCTGACCCTAGATATTTTCCTTTAATACAGGCCCATATGTATATACTTTATGTACAAACCTGACCCTGGATATTTTCCCGTAATACAATCCCAAACATATTTCTAATGTAGAACACTAACTATGTTCTGACAGATAGGCCAGACAGACAGACAGGCAAGACAGACAGACAGACAGATAGCAAGGTAGTCAGACAGACAAACAGATAGACAGACAGACAGACAGATATAGACCCAGACAGGCTAGGCAGAGAGCCAGACAGCCAGCCAGCCAGCCAGACAGACAGACAGATAGACAGACAGACAGACAGACAGACAGACAGACAGACAGACAGACAGACAGACAGACAGACAGACAGACAGACAGACAGACAGACAGACAGACAGACAGACAGACAGACAGACAGACAGACAGACAGACAGACAGACAGACAGACAGACAGACAGACAGACAGACAGACAGACAGACAGACAGATAGAGACCAGACAGAGACCAGACAGACATAAAGACAAGACAAACAGACAGACAGACAGACAGACAGAGACCCAGACAGGCCAGGCAGAGAGCCAGACAGAGACCCAGACAAGCCAGGCAGAGAGCCGGACAGAGACCTAGACAGGCATGACAGACAGACAGACAGACGGACAGAGGGCCAGACAGAGACCCATAAAGGCCTAACAGACCAGACAGAGACCCAGACAGGCCAGACAGACAGACAGAGGCCAGACAGAGAGCCAGACAGGCCAGACAGAGACCTAGACAGGCCAGACATGCCAGCCAGACAGACAGACAGACAGACATACAGACAGACAGACAGAGGGCCAGACAGAGGGCCAGACAGAGAGCCAGACAGCCCAGACAGGACAGACAGAGACCCAGACAGACCAGACAGACAGACAGCAGACATACAGACAAAGGGCCAGACAGAGAGCCAGACAGGCCAGACAGAGACCCAGACAGACCAAGCAGGCCAGGCAGACAGACAGACAGACACACACACAGACACACAGACAGACAGACTGACATACAAGCAAATGTAGAAACTTGACCCTGGATATTTTCCCTTTATACACGCCCATGCATGTACCTATATCCTGACCGTCGATATTTTCCCTAAATATAAGCCCGTAAATACGATTTATGTACAAACGTGAACCTGAATAGTGTCTCTTAATTAAAGCCCATACGTATTATGTACAAACCTGACCCAGACTATTGTTCCATAATACAAGCCCATACAAACATATTATGTACAAACCTGGCCCCGACTATTCCCCTTAATACAACCCTATACATGAATCTAATGTACAAACCTGATCTGGATTTAAGCCTATACATATTACTTATGTACACAGCTGGCCCTGACTATTGTCCCGTAGTACAAGCACATGCATATACATAATGTACAAACCTGAACCTATATATTGTCCTTTAATTCACGCCCATATATATACCTTATGTACAAACCTGACTCTAACTATTGTCACATAATACAAGCCCATACATATACATAATGTACACACCTGACCCTAGATATTTTCCTTTAATACAGTCCCATATGTATATACTTTATGTACAAACCTGACCCTTGATATTGTTTCTTAATTAAAGACCATACATATTAGGTATGTACAAACCTGACCCCGGATATTGTCCCGTAATACAATCCCAAACATATTTCTAATGTAGAACATTAACTATGTTCTGACAGATAGGCCAGACAGACAGACATGCAAGACAGACAGAGAGACAGTCAGATAGCCAAGCAGCCAGACAGACAAACAGATAGACAGACAGAAAGACAGATAAAGACCCAGACAGGTTAGGCAGAGAGCCAGACAGACAGACAGACAGAGAGACAGACAAACAGATAGACATACAGACAGAGACCAGACAGACAGAAAGACAAGACAAACAGACAGACAGACAGACAGACAGACAGACAGAGACCCAGACAGGCAAGGCAGAGAGCCAGACAGAGACCCAGACAGGCCAGGCAGAGAGCCAGACAGAGACCCAGACAGGCCAGGCAGAGAGCCAGACAGAGACCTAGACAGGCCAGACAGACAAACAGACAGACGGACAGAGGGTCAGAAAGAGACCCAGAAATGCCAGACAGACCAGACAGAGACCCAGATAGGCCAGAGAGTCAGACAGAGGGCCAGACAGAGAGCCAGACAGGCCAGACAGAGACCTAGACAGGCAAGACATGCCAGACAGACAGACAGAGGGCCAGACAGAGGGCCAGACAGAGAGCCAGACAGGCCAGACAGACATACAGACAGACAGACAGACAGACAGGCAGAGGGCCAGACAGAGAGCCAGACAGGCCAGACAGAGACCAAGACAGGCCAGACATGCCAGACAGCCAGACAGACAGACAGCCAGACAGCCAGCCAGCCAGCCAGCCAGCCAGCCAGCCAGACAGACAGACAGACAGACAGACAGACAGACAGATACCAGACAGACAGACAGACAGACAGATTGACAGTCAGACAGACAGACAGACTAATAGTCAGACAGACAGACAAACATACAAACAGACAGAGACCCAGACAGGCCAGGCAGAGAGCAGACAGAGACCCAGACAGGCCAGACAGACAGACAGACAGACAGACAGACAAACAGACTGTGGGCCAGACAGAGAACCAGACTGGCCAGACAGGCCAGACAGGCCAGACAGGCCAGACAGGCCAGACTTAGACCCAGACAGGCCAGGCAAAGATCCAGACAGCCAGACAGCCAAACATACAGACAGACTGACAGACTGGCCAGACAGAGGGTCAGACAGATAGGCAGACATAGACCCAGACAGGCCAGGCAGAGACCGAGACAGGCCAGACAGCCAGACAGCCAGACAGACAGACAGACAGACAGAGAGACAGACAAACAGACAGACAGACAGACAGACAGACAGACAGACAGACAGAGGGCCAGACAGAGAACCAGACAGGCCTGACAGGCCAGACAGATACCCAGACAGGCCAGACAGAGACCCAGACAGGCCAGGCAAAGGGCCAGACAGCCAGACAGCCACACATACAGACAGACAGACAGACAGACAGACAGACAGACAGACAGACAGACAGAAAGACAAACAGACAGACAGACAGACAGACAGACAGACATACAGACAGACAGACAGACAGACAGACAGACAGACAGACAGACAGACAGACAGACAGACAGACAGATAGACAGACCGACAGACAGACAGATAGACTGATAGACAGACAGACAGAGACCAGACAGACAGAAAGACAAGACAAACAGACAGACAGACAGACAGAGACCCAGGCAGGCCAGGCAGATAGCCAGACAGAGACCCAGACAGGCCAGGCAGAGAGCCAGACAGCGACCCAGACAGGCCAGACAGACAGGCAGACAGACGGACAGAGGGCCAGACAGAGACCCAGAAAGGCCAGACTGGCCAGACAGAGACCCAGACAGACATACAGAAAGACAGACGGTCAGACAGAGGGCCAGACAGAGAGCCAGACATGCCAGACAGGCAAGACACAGACCCAGACAGGCCAGACAGACAGACAGTCAGACAGACAGACAGAGGGCCAGACAGACAGGCCAGACAGACAGAAACAAAACAGAGACCAGACAGGCCAGAAAGAGGGCAGGACAGATAGCCAGACAGAGACAGCTAGACAGAGAGGCAGACAGAGTCCTAGACAGGCCAGGCAGAGAGCCAGACAGAGAGCCAGACAGAGACCCAGAAGGCCAGACAGACAGCCAGACAGATAGCCAGACAGACAGGCCAGAAAGACAGATAGACAGGCAGAGACAAGACAGGCCAGACAGAGGGCCAGACAGAGAGCCAGATGGCTAGACAGAGAGTCAGACAGAGACCCAGACAGGCCAGGCAGAGAGCCACAAAGAGAGCCATACAGAGAACCCGACAGACAGACAAGACAAACAGACAGACAGACAGACAGACAGACAGAGACCCAGACAGGCCAGGCAGAGAGCCAGACAGAGACCCAGACAAGCCAGGCAGAGAGCCAGACAGAGACCTAGACAGGCCAGACAGACAGACAGAGAGGCAGAGGGCCAGACAGAGACCCAGAAAGGCCAGACAGACCAGACAGAGACCCAGACAGGCCAGACAGACAGACAGAGGCCAGACAGAGAGCCAGACAGGCCAGACAAAGACCTAGACAGGCCAGACATGCCAGACAGACAGACAGACAGACAGACAGACAGTGGGCCAGACAGAGGGCCAGACAGAGAGCCAGACAGAGAGCCAGACAGCCCAGACAGGACAGACAGAGACCCAGACAGGCCAGACAGACAGACAGCAGACAGACAGGCAAGACAGACTGACAGCCAGATAGCAAGGCAGCCAGACAGACAAAAAGATAGACAGACAGACAGACAGATAAAGACCCAGACATACAGACAGAGACCAGACAGACAGAAAGACAAGACAAACAGACAGACAGACAAACAGACAGACAGAGACCCAGACAGGCCAGGCAGAGAGCCAGACAGAGACCCAGACAGGCCAGGCAGAGAGCCAGACAGAGACCCAGACAGGCCAGGCAGAGATCCAGACAGAGACCTAGACAGGCCAGACAGACAAACAGACAGGCGGACAGAGGGTCAGACAGAGACCCAGAAATGCCAGACAGACCAGACAGAGACCCAGACAGGCCAGAGAGTCAGACAGAGGGCCAGACAGAGAGCCAGACAGGCCAGACAGAGACCTAGACAGGCAAGACATGCCAGACAGACAGACAGACAGACAGACAGACAGACAGACAGACAGACAGACAGACAGACAGACAGAGGGCCAGACAGAGGGCCAGACAGAGAGCCAGACAGCCCGGACAGGACAGACAGAGACCCAGACAGGTCAGACAGACATACAGACAGACAGACAGACATGCAGAGGGCCAGACAGAGAGCCAGACAGGCCAGGCAGAGACCCAGACAGGCCAGACATGCCCGACAGACAGCCAGACAGACAGCCAGACAGCCAGCCAACCAGCCAGCCAGCCAGCCAGCCAGCCAGCCAGCCAGCCAGACAGACAGACAGACAGACAGACAGACAGACAGACATATACCAGACAGACAGACAGATAGATTGACAGTCAGACAGACAGACAGACTGATAGTCAGACAGACAGACAAACATACAAACAGACAGAGAGACAGACAGGCCAGGCAGAGAGCAGACAGAGACCCAGACAGGCCAGACAGACAGATAGACAGACAGACAAACAGACTGAGGGCAAGACAGAGAACCAGACTGGCCAGACAGGCCAGACTTAGACCCAGACAGGCCAGGCAAAGATCCAGACAGCCAGACAGCCAAACATACAGACAGACTGACAGACAGACAGATAGACAGACAGACAAACAGACAGACAGACAGACAGAGGGCCAGACAGGCCAGGCAGAGACCCAGACAGGCCAGACAGCCGGACAGACAGACAGACAGACAGCCAGACAGCCAGACAGACAGACAGACAGACAGACAGACAGACAGACAGACAGACAGACAGACAGACAGACAGACAGACTTACAGACAGACAGATAGTCTGACAGACAGACAGACAGAGACCAGACAGACAGAAAGACAAGACAAACTGACAGACAGACAGACAGAGACCCAGGCAGGCCAGGCAGATAGCCACACAGAGACCCAGACAGGCCAGGCAGAGAGCCAGACAGAGACCCAGACAGGCCAGACAGACAGGTAGACAGACGGACAGAGGGCCAGACAGAGACCCAGAAAGGCCAGACTGGCCAGACAGAGACCCAGACAGACAAACATAAAGACAGACGGTCAGACAGAGGGCCAGACAGAGAGCCAGACATGCCAGACAGGCCATTCAGAGACCCAGACAGGCCAGACAGACAGACAATCAGACAGACAGACAGAGGGTCAGACAGACAGGCCAGACAGACAGAAACAAAACAGAGACCAGACAGGCCAGAAAGAGGGCCAGACAGGCTAGACAGAGAAGCGGACAGAGACCCATACAGGTCCGATATAGAGCCAGACAGAGACCCAGACATGCCAGACAGAGAGCCAGACAGCCAGATAGCCAGACAGACAGGCCAGACAGACAGACAGACAGATAGACAGACAGACAGAGACCAGACAGGCCAGACATAGGGCCAGACAGAGAGACAGACAGAGACCCAGACAGGCCAGGCAGAGAGCCAGACAGAGAGCCAGATAGTCTGGCATGTATGGGTCTCTGTCTGCCTCTCTGTCTGACCCGCTGTCTGGCCTGTCTGTCAGTTTGTCTGTATGTGTGGCTGTCTGGCTCTCTGGCTCTCTGCCTGGCCTGTCTGGGTCTATGTCTGGCATGTCTGGGTCTCTTTCTGGCACTCTTTCTGCCTCTCTGTCTGGCCGTATGTCTGGCCTGTCTGGTCTCTTTCTCTCTGCCTGTCTTCTGTCTGTCTGTCTGTCTGTCTGTCTGTCTGTCTGTCTGTCTGTCTGTCTGTCTGTCTGGCCTGTATGGCCTGTCTGTCTGTCTGTCTGTCTGTCTGTCTGTCTGTCTGTCTGTCTGTCTGTCTGTCTGTCTGTCTGTCTCACTGTATATCTGTCTGTCTGTCTGGCTGGCTGGCTCTCTGCCTGGCCTGTCTTGCTCTCTGCCTGGCCTGTCTGGGTCTCTGTCTGGCTCTCTGTCTGGCTCTCTGCCTGAGTCTCTGTCTGTTCGTCTGTCTGTCAGTCTGTCTGTCTGGTTCTCTATCTGTCTGTCTGTCTGTCTGTCTGTCTGTCTGTCTGTTTGTCTGTCTGTTGTCTGTCTGTCTGTCTGTCTGTCTGTCTGTCTGTCTGTCTGTCTGTCTGTCTGTCTGTTTGGCTGGCTGTCTGGCTGTCTGGCTGTCTGGCTGTCTGGTTCTCTGGCTGGCCTGTATGGGTGTCTGTCTGCCTCTCTGTCTGACACGCTGTCTGGCCTGTCTGTCAGTCTGTCTGTATGTGTGGCTGTCTGGCTCTCGGGCTCTCTGCCTGGCCTGTCTGGGTCTATGTCTGGCCTGTCTGGGTCTCTTTCTTGCACTCTTTCTGCCTCTCTGTCTAGCCTGTCTGGCTCTCTGTCTGGCCGTATGTCTGGCCTGTCTTTCTGTCTGTCTGTCTGTCTTGCCTGTCTGGGTCTCTGTCTGGCCTGTTTGACCTGTCTGGTTCTCTATCTAGCTGTCTGTCTGTCTGTCTGTCTGTCTGTCTGTCTGTCTCACTGTATATCTGTCTGTCTGTCT
>JAWPHD010022502.1:0-24911 GCA_037043455.1 Cyrtodaria siliqua | reverse complement strand
GCATAAATGTATCAGTTCTTACACATATATATCATCTTAGCATATATATTCAGTTCTTACGCAATATATTCAGTTCTTACACATATATATTCAGCTCTTACGCACTATATCTTCAGTTCTTACACATATATATTCAGTTCTTACACATATATATTCAGTTCTTACACATATATATTCAGTTCTTAACATATATATTCAGTTCTAACGCATATATTCAGTTCTTACGCATAATATATTCAATTCTTAGCATATATGTTCCAGTTCTTACACGATATATTCCTTTCTTACGCATAAATATTCAGTTCTTACGACTATATATACAGTTCTTACAATATATATTCAGCTCTTACACATATATATCTCAGTTCTTACACATATATATTCAGTTCCTTACACATATATATTCAGTTCTTACACACATATATATTCAGTTCTAACACATATAATATTCCGTTCTCTACACATATATATTCCGTTCTTACGCGTATATATTCAGTTCTTACACATATATATTCCGTTCTTACGCACTATATAATCAGTTCTTACGACTATAATATTCAATTCTTACGCATATATGTTCAGTTCTTACACATATATTCAGATCTTACGCATATATATTCAGTTCTTACACATATATTCAGTTCTTACACATATATATTCAGTTCTTATCAATATATATTCAGTTCTTACGCATATATATTCAGTTCTTTCGCATATATATTCAGTTCTTTCGCATATATATTCAGTTCTTACGCATATAATTCAGTTCTTACGCAACTATATTCAGTTCTTACACACTATATATTCAGTTCCTTACACATACTATATTCAGTTCTTACGCATATAATTCAGTTCTTAGCAATATATTCCAGTTCTTACAGTATATATTCAGTTCTTACGCATATATATTCAGTTCTTACACATATATATTCAGATCTTACGCATATATATTCAGTTCTTACGCATATATATCTCCGTTCTTACCTATATATATTCAGCTTCTAACCATACTATATATCAGTTCTTACACATATATATTCAGTTCTTACAATATATTCAGTTCTACACATATATATTCAGTTCTTACACATATATATTCAGTTCTTACACATATATATTCCGTTCATTAGCATATATATTCCGTTCTTACACATATATATTCTAGTTCTTACTCATATATATTCAGTCTCTTACACATATATATTCCAGTTCTTACACATATATATTCAGTTCGTTACAACTATATATTCAGTTCTTACGACAATATACTAATTCAGTTCTTACACATATATATTCATTCTTACGCATATATATTCAGTTCTTACGCATATATAGTTCAGTTCTTATCGCATACATATTCAGTTCTACCAATATATATCCGTTCTTACGCATATATATTCAATTCTTACGACATATATATTCAGTTCTTACACATATATATTCAGTTCTTCACATATATTCAGTTCTTACGCATATATATTCAATTCTTACGCATATATGTCCAGTTCTTACACATATATTCCGATCTTACGAAATATATTCAGTTCTTACTACATATATATTCAGTTCTTACACATATATATCAGCTCTTAACATCTATATTCCAGTTCTTACACATATATATTCAGTTCTTACACACTATATATTCAGTGCTAACACATATATATTCCGTTCTCTAACAACTATATATTCACTTTCTTACGCATACATATTCAGTACTTACGCATATATTTTCAGTTCTTATGCATATATATTCAGTTCTTACACACATATATTCCGTTTCTACACATATATATTCAGTTCTTACGACATATATATTCAGTTCTTTCGCATACTATATTCAGTTCTAACGCATATATGTCCAGTTCCTTACATACATATATATCAGTATCTTACCTACATATATTCAGTTCTTACGCATAAATATTCAGAACTACGCATATATATTCAGATCTTACGCATATATATTCAGTTCTTTCGCATCATATATTCAGTTCTTACGCATATATACTTCAGTTCTGACGCATATATATTCAGTTCTTACACATATATGTTCAGTTCTTACACATATATATTGAGTTCTCACATATATATACAGTTCTTACCATATATATTCAGTTCTTACGCATATATATTCAGTTCTTTCGCATATATATTCAGTTCTTAACGCATATATATATCAGTTCTTACGCATATATATCAGTTCTTACATACATATATTCAGTTCTTACGCATAAATATTCAGACTCTAGCATATATAATCAGTTCTCTACGACTATATATTCAGTTCTTCGCATATATATTCAGTTCTTACGCATATATATTCAGTTCTGACGCATATATACTCAGTTCTTACACATATATGTTCAGTTCTTACACCATACTATATTGAGTTCTACACAAATATATTCAGTTCTTACACATATATATTCCGTTCTTACGCATATATATTCAGTTCTTACGTATATATAATCAGTTCTTAAACCATATATAATCAGTTCCTACTAACTATATTCAGTTCTTAGCAATATATATCAACTTTTTACGCATATATGTCGAGTTCTTAACACATATATTCCGATCTTACGCATATATATTCAGTCCTTACGCATATATATTCAGTTCTACCACACTATATATTCAAGCTCTTACACATATATATTCACGTTCTTAACATATATATTCAGTTACTACACATATATATTCAGTGCCTAACACTACTCTATATATATATCTCAGTTGTTAACCATATAATTCAGTTCTAACCATACTATAATCCGTTCTTACGCATATAAATCCAGTCTACACACTATAATCCGTACTACCAACTATATATCAGATCTTACACAACTAATATCACGATCTAACGAACATACTAATCCGTTCCTACGCACATATATTCAGTTCTTACGCATATATATTCAACTTATTACCATAAATATACAGTTATTACAACCTATATATCAGTTCTTACACATCATATATTCAGTTCTTACACATATACTATTCACTTCTCAACGCATATATATTCAGTTCTTACGCATATATGTTCAGTTCTTATGCCTATATATCAGTTCTTACCCATATATCTCAGTTCTTATACATATATATTCCAGTTCTTACGATCTATATTCAGTTCTTTCGCATATATATTCAGTTCTTACGCATATATATTCAGTTCTGACGCAATATATAATCTCAGTTCTTACAACTACTATTCACATTCTTACACTATCATATTGAGTTCTTACAATATATACTCAGTTCTTACGCATACTATATTCAGCTCCTTACGCATATATATCACGTTCTACACAACTAATATCAGTCTTACCACATATATATGCAGTTATTAGCATATATTCAGTTCATACACATATATCTCAGTTCTTAGCATAATAATCAATCTGCGCAATATTCCAGTTCCTTACACACTATATTCCCGACCTACGCAACTAACTACATTCCTTAACGCATATATATTCAGTTCTTACACACTAACCTATGCAGTCTTACACAATACTATTCAGTCTTACAACTATATAATCAGTTCTACGCACTATACTTCAGTTCTTACGCAATATTCAGTTCTTAGCAACTATAATAATCTCTACGCATATATATTCGATCTTAACCATATTTATTCAGTTCTTACCACATACTATACTTCAGTACTTACACAATATAACACTAATCTACGCATCTAATTCAGTTCATACTCAATATCCGTCCAATCTAACCCTATATATCTCAGTTCTTACACACTAAATTCAGTTCTAACAACTATATTCAGTACTTACGCATAACTATTCACTACTTTCGCCTAATATATTCAGTTCTTACATCTATATTCAGACTACGCATATATAACCGTTCTAACACCTAATATTCAGTTCTTAACCATATATACTTAGCTCTCTACACAAACTAACATACAGTCTCCTACACATATATATCCGTTCTTACACATATATACCGTTCTAACACATAACTATTCAGTTCCTTACACATATATATTCAGTCTTACACATATATATTCCGTTCTTAGCATATATATTCAGTTCTTACAACACTATATCAGTTCCTACACACACTACTATTCAGTCTCTACAACATATACTATTCAGTTCTTACGCATACTATTCAGTCTAATACGCATACTATTCAGTACTTGCAATACTATCAACTCATAACCTATATTCAGTTCTTACACAAATATTTCCGTTTTCAGCATATATTCAGTTCTCTTACGCATATATATTCAGTTCCTAACCATATATATTCAGCTTCTACACATACTATATTCAGTCTCCTACACAACTATATTCCGTTCTACACATACTATATCACGTACTTAACACATATATATCAGTTCTTACACCATAAAACCACTCATACGCATATATACACAGTCTTCAGCTATATGTTCAGTTCTTATGCAACATACTAATCAGTTCTAAACACTAATATCACGTTCTTACACAACTATAAACGTTCCTAAATCAATATCAGTTCTTTCACATATATATTCAGTTCTAACGCAATACTATTCCGTTCTTACAACATATCTATCTCAGTTATTAAACATATCTCAGAACCTACTCATAATATCAGATCTACGCCTATATATTCAGTTCTTAGCATATACTATTCAGTTCTTACAAATATATCAGTATCTAGCTATATATTCAGTCTACAACCTATCAATTCAAAGTTAACATAATACTTAGTTCTTACGACATACTACTTCAGTTCTACACATACTAATCAATTCTACAGCCTATAGATCTCAACTTAACCTAATCATACAGCATATCTACTTCAGATCTACACAACATATTCCGTCTCTTACAACTATACTATTCGTTCTTACACATATATATTCAATTCTTACGCTATATATACTTCAGTTCTTACACATATAAATTCAGTTCTTACACAACTATATCAGTTCTTACAGCAATATTCAAATCTTACGCATATACTTCAGTTCTACACAACTATATTCACGAACTTACGATATATATACAGTTCTTACATCACTATATATTCAGTTCTAACAACAATATATCACGGCTCTAACAATACTCAACCCCGTTACACAACTATATCAGTTCTAACACACTAATATATTCAGTACTCAAACAATATATCACTCCGTCCTTAACCCATATCAATCTACCTTCTTACCCAAACAAACTCCAACTTACCCTAAATCTCAGTCTAAGCATATCATAATCAGTTCTTTCACGCATATTCACGTACTTACAACATATAATCAGTTCTTACAACATATAATACCAGTCTACACTAACTATAACGCTACAATATCAGTTCTAACCTATATCTACAAACTAAATCAGTCATACAACTACAACTACTACGATACTCAATTCCAGTACTAACTATACTTCAGTTCTCTAAACTATATCTACAGTACTTACACAACATCACTTCAGTCTAGCATATATATTCAGTTCTTACGCACTATATATTCAGTACTTACAAATAAATAGTACAACATATATCAGTTCTCACATACTAATCAACTACTCACATATATTCAGTTCTCTAATATACTTCTAATACTATCAATCTACGACTATATCTCAGTACTACACATATATACCAGTTTTACACAAACTATTCAGAACCTACCTTACAAACTCAACTAACTAACCAATATTCCGTTCTTACCATATACTATTCAGTCTAACTAACTATCAGTTCTCACAAATACTCAGTCTCTACAAACTACTAACTAACTCAACTAATCAACTACCTCACTAATATTCGTAACACATAATATCCTCGTTCTAACGAATATATCTCACGTACTACACCTATATATTCAGCTTCTTACAAACTATATTCAGTCTCTACACACTATACTTCACGTTCTTAAGCCAAATATCAACTTACGCCTTATTAGTTCTCTACACTACTATATCGATCTCACACAACAACCTAACTATATCTACTCGTTCTTACCCCACATATATACTTCAGACCTCTTACACACTATAATTCAGATCTTACACATATATATTCAGTACTCCTACAACTATATACTCTACAACCTAACTATCTAAGTCTATTAACATATATACTTCAGTATCTTACCAACACTATAATTCACGTAACTCTACCCAAATCAGTAACTACCATCATCTCAGTTCTTACCGCATATATAATTCCGTCTAACACAAACATATAATCATTAACAAATATATTCAGTCTAACACAATATCTCACGTTACAATCCCTCTACCAACTATAAATCAGTTCTTACCACATATAATATTCAGTTCTTACACAATATATTCCAGTTCTTACAACCTAACTATCTCCGATCTTACGCACTATATATTCAGTTCTTACGACATATATATACGTTCTTAACATATATATTCAGTTCACAACATCTAACCTCTCTTCAACACAACTACTATACAGACTTCTAACATATATACCGTTCTACTACTATATATACAGTTCTTACGCACATATAATCAGTCTCTACCCAACTATAATACGATCTTAACGATAATATTCAGTTCACAAAAACACATATAACCTCTACAACAATCAACTACAATCTCACACGAATACAACCTAATCGTTATACCATATCTATTCAGTTCTTACACAAATATATTCAGTTCATACACCTATAACGTCAACTAACTATATCAGTCTTACACTATAATCAGTCTAGCATATATATCAACTCTCTACACAAACCTATATCCCTCAGTTCTACACCACTATAATCAACTACGAAATCTACAACCTACACTATAACCTAACGTACTACAGCATACTAAACTCAGTACTACACACTATAAACTCAGTACCTCACAAACTAATCAATCTACAACTAACTATCAGTTCCTAACAATAATTCAGTTTTACGCATATATTAGTTCTTACGCAATAAACTTAATTCGTACGCAACTATACTAATCATTTCAACACTAATATCTCAGTCTCTAACTACACTCTACTATTCATCTTCTTACCGAATAATATTCACTTACTCCAAAAACTATACATCATAACCCTATAATTCATCTAACCAACTATACCTTACTACACACACTAAACAATCACGAACAATAACATAACTCTACCCTCTCAACTATATATCATCTACCGCTACTAATCCTAACTACCCCACACAACTAAACATTACACAATACTATACAACGTAACTACTATCATAATCTATCAGTACTAACACAAACTCAACACTCAACCTAAACAATACTAATACAATCCTACCGAAACTAAATCAACTATACAACCTACATACTTTACCACAACTATCAACTACACAATATCAACACACAACTAAACTAACACAATTAACAAATCTACACATATATATCTAACTACTACCCAAACTCAACTCATACTAACAACACTAAACATATCTCTCCTACACAACCTAAATACCTCAAACACAACTCATAACTAATTAACTCCTACACATAAATACTCAACTAACAAACACTAAACACCAATCAAATACTAACCTCAATACAACCTAAACACAACTCACCTAAAACCTCAACTATCACTCAACTAATAACTACTCATCACAACTAAGATCCATAAAACCACCTACACCAACTAAACTACCCCAACAACAACATAAACTCTCACACAACTCACTACACTCAAACAACAACTAACTAATCATCTAAACCTAAAATACTCAACACAAAAACTCAAACCACCAAAACAACTAACAACACAACAATCAATAAACCCAAACACTAACAAACTAACACAAAACAACCTCACCCAACATAACTAAAACATCACACACACTAAAAACCCACAACACTAAAACACCACACAACCTAAAACCTCACACACAACCTAACAATCACACACAACTAACAAACTCAAAACAACCTAAAACTCACAACAACTAACAACCTCACACATACTAAACACCAACAAATCTAAACCACACTAACAACCTAAAACTCAAAACAACCTAAAACTCACACACAACTAAAACTCACACACTAACCTCAACAATCATCAAATCCACAACTACCACACCTAAACTAACAACCACTAAACTCAACAAACCTAAAATCACAATACAACAACCTAACACAAACACAACTAACCACACAAAACCTAAAACCCACCAACACAACCCTAACAACAAACAACACTAAACACAAACCAACACAACTAAAACCCCACACACAACCAAACAAACTAAACCAACAACTAAAACCACAACACACTAAACCCACACACAACCTAAACAAACACACAACAACACTACAAACCTCAACAACTAAAAACCTCACACAACCAACAACTCCACACAACCTAACCCACTACAACCTAACAACCCAACACAACTACCAACCCAACAAAACCCAACAAAAACCTCAACAACACTAAAACCCTCACACAAACCTAAACATCACACACAACTAAAACCCCACAACAACTAACAACCCACACAACCTAACAACCTCAACACACAACTAAAACTCACACCAACTAAACTACACAACTCACAACACAACCTAACACACCTCACAAAACCAACACAACAATCTAAACCCACACAACCCTAAAACCAACACAACTAAAACCTACCAACAACCTAAAACCCCACACACTAAAACCCAAACACAACTAAAACCTCACACACTAAACCCACACAAACTAACAACACAACAACCAACACCTCACACATACTAAAACAACACAACTCACAACTCACAACAAAACTACACACAACCCACACACACAAAACCAACACAACTAAAAACCCCAACACACAAAACCTAACAAACACCAAACAACCTACAACCACCAACACAACAACAAAACCATCACTAACAAACTAACCCACAACTAAACTAAACCACAAACAACTAAACAACCACAACCTACCACCTAAAAACACAACAAACTCTAACAACACTCACAACACAAAAACTACACAACACCAACTAACAACCTAAAACCACACCCCAACACTAACAACCCACACAACTAACCACAACTACACCCCACAAACCTACTAACACCCCCCAAACACTAAAACCCCAACACAAACAACTCAACTAACCTCAACACACAAACAACTACACACACACAAACACCATACCTAACACTACCCACACAACTAAAACCTACAACTCAACCAACAACTAAACACCACACAACACAAAACCCCACCAACAATAACCACAACCCCACACAACACTACAATACTAACACCAAACAACCTAACCCACTACAACAAAAATCCTAACCAACACAAACACACTAAACCCCACACAACAAACACTAAAACTCACATCACACACCTACACACTATACACCATCAACCCCACACAACTAACAACCACAACATATACCTCAAATCCAACACACAAACCTAACTCCACAATACTAAAAATACACTACACTCCACATAACTCACTACAACACCATCATACTAAATACATCACTAATAACTCCACCATCACTCCTACAACACTTACTCTCATTCACACATATAACTCCAATTCAACATACTACTCCACTACAACATATACCTCCTTCAACTCACATATAACTCCATCCAAAACAATACTCCCTCCACAACATAACACCCTCACATAACTCAACTATACCTCCACTCACATATACCCTCCACATCCACACAACTTACCTCACACTCAAACTATACCTCACATCCACAACACATAATAATCTCCATCACGACACATTAACTACCTTCCAACCAAACAATATACCTCACTCAAACTACTACTTCCATCAAAATATACTCTCATCCACACATATACTCATCCAAACATAAATCCATCAACTACACTATAACAGTCACCTACCATCAACATTAACCTCCATCACAATCATACCTACAAACCATACACTAAATACTAACCTCCATCCACATAATATACTCAAACACCTCACTATCAATTCTACCGCACAACTATACCTCCATCCACAATCATATACTACCCCATCCACATAAAATGAAACCTGCCAACACAACATATACTCCCATCACAACTCATACAACAATCCTCAACAACAAATACTCACTCAATCACACATATAACTCCATACACAACAATACTCTCACTATCCACAACATCTACACATCACACAAAATCTCCTCGAAACTAATAACTCTACACTAACATAATATAATCCTCCCATCACAAACATACTAACTACCTGCCACTACTCAAATATCCTCACTCATACTACAATAATCTCATTCCAACATGTACTATACAATCTACTCAACATATATAGCAGTCTACGACTACAAATATCATGTACCCAACATAGTAACAGAATATCACTCAGTCAAATAACTACAACAAGAATAACGCTCAACTCATATACTACCTCATGACTCACATCTATACAGTAACATCCACATAAATGACTACAGCTCACAAAACTAACCTCCCATCCAATGAACAACTATGTACGACAATAACTCTACATCGTAAACTCAACATCAATATACTACGAACATACTCGAACATAAAGAAACACTAACTGCGTAAGAAACATATATCAATGTACCTCACTCAAATAATATATTACACGCACATACTCAAATATACTGAAATCCTAAACTAACATATATAATGTCTCCGAAAGCTAAATACACTTATATAAGCTACCCTACAAACATAAAGTCAACTAAACATGCTAAATACATCGTCACATATAAAGCAGTAAGAACTGCATAAATGTCGTAATAACAAATGAATACTAATCAGCTAAGAACATACATCTCACAATGTAAGAACTGCAATCTATAGCGTCACGACAGTGAATAATGAGTAAGACAAGACTACTAATGTGTAAGAAACTGAATAACTCAGAAGTGTAAAGAACTGACTATATATGCGTAAGCAATAGACTATATAAGAGTCAAGACTGAATAATAAGTAAGCAAGAAACTGCTAAGAAATGTAATAATAACTATAGTAAGCACAGACATATATAAGTAGATAAGCACTGCATCTATCATGAGTAAGAACTGACACTAATATGCTTAAGACGGAACTATAATGTGTAAGAACTGACATATAATGTGTAAGAACTGAATATACTAAGTGATAGACAGACTATCTGTGTAAGAACAGAATATAATGTGTCAAGAACTGAATATATATGTGTAAGAGCTAAATATAATGTGTAAGAGCAGAACTATACTCATGCGTAAGACATGACTACTATATGCGTACAGCATCGATACTATATGTGTAAGACACTGGACCTATAGGTACGAAATGAATATCAGCGTACGCAACTGAATCTAAGTGTAACGACACTGAATATGCGTAAAACAGCAATATATGTGTAAGACACTGCATATATTAGTGTAAGAACTGAATATATACTGCGTAAGACACTGAATATATACTGCGTAAGAACTGAATATATATGAGTAAGAACTACCATAATATATGTCTAAGAAAGACACTTATGTGTAAGAATGACTATATATGCGTCAGAACTGAATATATATGCGTAAGAACTGAATATATATGCGAAAGAACTGCATATATATGCATAAGACAAGAATATATATGTGTAAGAACTGAATATATGTGTGTAAGAATGACTATATATGCATAAGAACTGAACCATATAAGGCTAAGAACTGAACTATATATGCGTAAGCAAGTGACTATATCTGAGTAAGAACAGAATATATATGTGTAAGAACTGAATAACTAAGAGTAATAGCTGAATATATATGCGTATCAATGAATATATATGCTAAGAACTGAATATATATGCGTAAGAACGGAATATATACTGTCTTAGAACGGAATATATATGTGTAAGAACTGCATATATATTGTGTAAGAACTGCATATATATGTGTAAGCAACTGAATATAATGCGTAAGAACGGAATATATATGTGTAAGACACTGCAATATAACTGTGTAAGACATTAAATACTATGTGTTAGCACGGACTACTATGAGTAAGAACTGAATATATATGTGTACGAACTGAATATATAAGTGTAAGAGCTAAATATACTATGTGTAAGAACTGAATATCTATGCGTAAGACACTGAATATATACTGCGTTAGATCGAAATATATGTGTAAGAACTGGACATATATGCGTAAGCATTGAATATATCTGCGTAAGACACTCAATCTATGTGTAAGAAATGAATATATGCGTAAAAACTGCCTATATATGTGTAAGAACTGAACTATATTGAGTAAGAACTGAATATATAAGCTGTAAGAACTGCATATATATGCGTAAGAACTGACTTTATAAGAGTAAGAACTCAATATATATGTCTAAGAACTGAACATATATGAGTAAGAACTGAACTATATCTGCGTCAGAACTGAATATCTATGCGTAAGAACTCAATACTATAAGCGAAAGAACTGAATATATCAAGCGTAATAACTGACATCTACTATGTGTAAGAACTGCAATATATGTGAGTAAGAACTGAATATCACTAGCATAAGAAACTGACATATAAGCGTAAGAACTGAATATATATGCGTAAGAAGTGAATATCTAAGTGTAAGAACTGAATATCTATGTGTAAGAACTGAACTAAAACTGTGTAAGAACTGAATATATATGCGTAAGAATGAATATAATGCGTAAGAACTGAATATATGCGTAAGAACAGAATATATGCGTAAGACATGAATATATATCTAGTAAGAACTGAATATATATGTGTAAGAACTGCATACTATATGTGTAAGAACTGAATATATATGCGTAAGAACGGAATATCAATGCGTTAGAACTGAATATGTATGCGTAAGGTCGGAATATATGTGTAAGAACTGGACATATATGCGTAAGAATTGAATATATATGCGTAAGCACTGAATATAATGTGTAAGAACAGAATATATGCGTAAACAACTGCATATATATGTGTAAGAACTGAATATATATGCTGTAAGAACTGAATATATATGGTAAGAACTGAATATATATGCGTAAGAACCTGCGTATATATGTGTAAGAACTCAATATCTATGTCATAAGAACTGACAATATAAGAGTAAGAACTGAATATATATGCGTCAGAACTGAATATATATGCGTAAGAACTGCATATATATGCGAAAGACTGAATACCTAAGCTTAAGAACTAAATATATATGTGTAAGAACTGAATATATGTGAGTAAAGAACATGAATATATAAGCCTAAGAACTGAACATATATGCGTAAGAACTGAATATATATGCGTAAGAAGTGAATATATATGTGTAAGAAATGAACTCTATATGTGTAAGAACTGAATAAAACTGTGTAATAACTGAATACTATGCGTAAGAATTGAATATATATGCGTAAGAACCTGAATATATATGCGTAAGAACGGAATATATATGTCTTAGAACGGAATATATATGTGTAAGAACTGATATATATGTGTTAGAACGGAATATATATGTGTAAGAACTGAACTATATAATGCGTAAGAACGGAATATATATGTGTAAGAACTGAATATATATGTGTAACAACTGAATCTATATACTGTGTTCGCAACTGCAATATATATGTGTAAGAACTGAATATATATGTGTAAGAACTGAATACTATGTGTAAGAGCTGAATATATATGTGGAAGAATGAACTATACTATGCGTAAGGACTGAATATATATGCGTAAGATCGGAATATATGTGTAAGAACTCGACATACTATGCGTAAAAATGACTATATCGCGTAAGAACCTGAATATATGTGTAAGAACTGAATATATATGTGTAAGAACTGAATATATATACGTAAGAACTGCAATATCTATGCGTAAGAACGGAATATATATGTGTAAGAATGAATATATATGTGTGAGAACTCAATATATATGTGTAAGAACTGAACATATATGTGTAAGAACTGAATATATATGCGTCAGAACTGAATATATGCGTAAGAACTGAATATATATGCGAAAGAACTGAATATATATGCGTAAGAACTGAATATAAATGCGTACGTTCTGAATATATATGCGTAAGAACTGAATATATGTATGTAAGAACTGCAATATATATGCGTAAGAACGGAATATATAAGCGTTAGAACTGAATATATATGCGAAAGAACTGAATATATAAGCGTTAGAACTGAATATATATGAGTAAGAACTGAATATATAAGTGTGAGAACTCATACTATATCAAAATGTTGTAAGAACTGAACATATATGTGTAAGAACTGAATATATATGCGTCAGAACTGCATATACTACTGCGTAAGAACTGAATATAATATGCGAAAGAATGAATATATATGCGTAAGAACTGCATATAACTGCGTAAGTTCTGAATATTTATGCGTAAGAACTGAATATATGTACTGTAAGAACTGAATATATGTATGTAAGAACTGGACATATAATGCGTTAGAACTGAATATATATGCGAAAGAACTGCATATATATGCGTAAGAACTGAATATATATGTGTAAGAACTGAATATATGTGTGTAAGAACTGAATATATATGCATAAGAACTGAAAATATATGCGTAAGTACTGAATATGTATGCGTAAGAAGTAATATATATGTGTAAGAACGGAATATATACTGTGTTAGCATGAATATATATGTGTAAGAACTGACATATATATGTGTAAGAACTGGAATATATATGTGTAAGAGCTGAATATATATGTGTAAGAACTGAATATACTATGAGTAAGACCTGAATATATATGCGTAAGATCGGAACTATAAGTGTAAGAACTGGACATATATGCGTAAGAATTGAATATCATATGCGTAAGAACTGAATATATGAGTAAGAACTGCATATATATGTGTAAGAACTGAATATATATACGTAAGAATTGAATATATAGCGTAAGAACGGAATATATATGTGTAAGAACTGAATATGTATGTGTAAGAACTGAATACATATGCGTAAGAACTGAATATATATGCGTCAATTACTGAATCTATATGCTTAAGACATTGAATATATATGCGTAAGAACTGAATATAATGCGTAAGAACTGAATATATGCGTAAGAACTGAATATATCATGAGTAAGAACTGAACTATAATGCGTCAGAACTGACATATATATGCGTAAGAACTGAATATATATGCGAAAGAACTGACTATATATGCGTAAGAACTGAACTATAAATGCGTAAGTTCTGAACTATATGAGTGTAATAACAGAATATATCTGCGTAAGAACGGACATATATATGCGTTAGAACTGACTATATATGCGAAAGAACTGAACTATATATGCGTAAGAACTGAATATATATGTGTAAGAACTGAATATATGTGTGTAAGAACTGAATATATATGCATAAGAACTGAACACTATATGCGTAAGAACTGAATATATATGCGTAAGAAGTGAATATATATGTGTAAGAACTGAATATATATGTGTAAGAACTGAATATCTATGTGTAACAACTGAATATATATGTGTAAGAACTGAATATATATGTGTAAGAGCTGAATATATATGTGTAAGAACCTGAATATATATGCGTAAGAACTGAATATATATGCGTAAGATCGGAATCTATGTGTAAGAACTGAACATATATGCGTAAGAATTGATAATATATGCGCAAGACATGAATATATGCGTAAGAACTGAATATATGCGTAAGAACTGCATATATATGTGTAAGACATGATATATATTGTGTAAGAACTGCATATATATGATTTAAGAACTGAATATATATGCGTAAGACAGGACATATATATGTGTAAGAACTGATATCATATGTGTAAGAACTGAATATATATGTGTTAGAACGGAATATCTGTGTGTAAGAACTGAATATATATGCGTAAGAACTGAATTCTATATGAGTAAGACTCAATATATAAGTATAAGACTGAACATATATGTGTAAGAACTGAATATATATGCGTCAGAACTGAATATATATGCGTAAGAACCTAAATATATATGCGAAAGAACTGAATATATATGCGTAATAACTGAATATATATGTGTAAGACACTGAATATATGTGTGTAAGAACTGAATATATATGCATAAGAACTGAACATATATGCGTAAGAACTGAATATATATGCGTAAGAAGTGAATATATATGTGTAAGAACTGACATATATATGTGTAAGAACTGAATAAATATGTGTAAGAACTGAATATATATGCGTAAGAATTGAATATATATGCGTAAGAACTGAATATGTGCGTAAGAACTGAATATATGCGTAAGAACTGAATATATATTTGTAAGAACTGAATATATTTGTGTAAGAACTGCATATCTATGTGTAAGAACTGAATATATATGCGTTAGAACCTGAATATGTATGCGTAAGGTCGGAATATATGTGTAAGAACTGGACATATCATGCGCAGGAATTGAACTATATATGCGTAAGACAACTGAATATATGAGTAAGAACTGAATATATGCGTAAAAACTGCATATATATGTGTAAGAACTGAATATATTTGTCGTAAGAACTGAATATATATGCGTAAGGACTGAATATATATGCGTAAGAACTGAGTATATATGTGTAAGAACTCCAATATATATGTATAAGAACTGAACATATATGTGTAAGAACTGAATATATATGCGTCAGAATGAATATATATGCGTAAGAAACTGAATATATATGCGAAAGAACTGAATATATAAGCATAAGAACTGAATCATATATGTATAAGAACTGAATATATGAGTGTAAGAACTGAACTATATATGCATAAGAACTGAACATATATGCGTAAGAACTGAATATATAATGCGTAAGAAGTGAATATATAAGTGTAAGAACTGAACTATAATGTGTAAGAACTGAATAATCATGTGTAATAACTGAATATATAAGCGTAATAATAGAATATATATGCGTAAGAACTGAATATATATGCGTAAGAACGGAATATATATGTCTTAGAACGGAATATATATGTGTAAGAACTGAATATATATGTGTTAGAACGGAATATATATGTGTAAGAACTGAATATATATGCGTAAGAACGGAATATATATGTGTAAGAACTGAATATATATGTGTAACAACTGAATATCTATATATATGTGTTAGCACTGAATATATATGTGTAAGAACTGAATATATCTGTGTAAGAATGAATATATACAGTGTAAGAGCTGAATATATCTGTGGAAGAACTGAAATATATATGCGTAAGGACTGAATCTACTATGCGTAAGATCGGAATATATGTGTAAGAACTCGACATATATGCGTAAAAATTGAATATATATGCGTAAGAACTGAATATATGTGTAAGAACTGAATATATATGAGTAAGAACTGAATATATATACGTAAGAACTGAATATATATGCGTAAGAACGGAATATATATGTGTAAGAACTGAATATATATCGTGTGAGAACTCAATATATATGTGTAAGAAATGAACATATATGTGTAAGAATGAATATATATGCGTCAGAACTGAATATATATGCGTAAGAACTGAATATATATGCGAAAGAACTGAATATACTATGCGTAAGAACTGAATATAAATGCGTAAGTTCTGAATATTTATGCGTAAGAAATGAACTATATGTATGTAAGAACTGACTATATACTGCGTAAGAACGGAATATATATGCGTTAGAACTGAATATACTATGCGAAAGAACTGAATATATATGCGTAAGAACTGAATATATATGTGTAAGAACTGAATATATATGTGTGAGAACTCAATATATATGTGTAAGAACTGAACATATATGTGTAAGAACTGAATATATATGCGTCAGAACTGAATATATATGCGTAAGAACTGAATATATATGCGAAAGAACTGAACTATATCATGCGTAAGAACTGAATATAAATGCGTAAGTTCTGACATATTTATGCGTAAGACACTGAATATATGTATGTAAGAACTGAATATATGTATGTAAGAATGGACATATATGCGTTAGAACTGAATATATATGCGAAAGAACTGAATATATCATGCGTAAGAACTGAATATATATGTGTAAGAACTGAATATATGAGTGTAAGACATGAATATATATGCATAAGAACTGAAAATATATCGCGTAAGTACTGAATATGTATGCGTAAGAAGTGAATATATATGTGTAAGAACGGAATATATATGTGTTAGCACTGAATATATCATGTGTAAGAACTGAATACTATATGTGTAAGAACTGGAATATATATGTGTAAGAGCTGAATATATATGTGTAAGAACTGAATATACTATGAGTAAGAACTGAATATATATGCGTAAGATCGGAATATATGTGTAAGAACTGGACATATATGCGTAAGAATTGAATATATATGCGTAAGAACTGAATATATGTGTAAGAACTGAATATATATGTGTAAGAACTGAATATATATACGTAAGAATTGAATATATATGCGTAAGAACGGAATATATATGTGTAAGAACTGAATATGTATGCATAAGAACTGAACATATATGCGTAAGAACTGAATACTATATGCGTAAGAAGTGAATATATATGTGTAAGAACTGAATATATAAGTGTAAGAACTGAATATATATGTGTAACAACTGAATATCTAAGTGTAAGAACTGAATATATCATGTGTAAGAGCTGAATATCTATGAGTAAGAACTGAATATATAGTGTTAGAACGGAATATATATGCGTAATAACGGAATATATATGTGTAAGAACTGAATATATATGTGTAAGAACTGAATATATACTGTGTAGAACTGAAAATATATGTGTAAGAACTGAATATATATGTGTAAGAACTGAATATATATGTGTAAGAGCTGAATATATATATGTAAGAAACTGAATATATATGCGTAAGAACTGAATATATATGCGTAAGATCGGAATATATGTGTAAGAACTGAACATCTATGCGTAAGAATTGAATATATACGCGTAAGAACTGAATATATGCGTAAGAATGAATATATGCGTAAGAACTGAATATATATGTGTAAGAACTAAACTATAAATGTGTAAGAACTGAATATATATGCGTAAGAACTGAATTTATATGCGTAAGATCTGAATATATATGCGAAAGAACTGAATATATATGCGAAAGAACTGAATATATATGCGTAAGAATGAATATATAATTATAAGAACTGAATATATATGTGTAAGAACTGAATATATGTGTGTAAGAACTGAATATATCATGCGTAAGAACGGAATATATGTGTAAGAACTGAACACTATATGCGTAAGAATTGAATATATATGCGTAAGAACTGAATATATATGCGTAAGAACGGAATATATATGTGTAAGAACTGCAATATATACGCGTAAGAACGGAATATATATGTGTAACGAACTGAATATATATGTGTAAGAACTGAATATATATGTGTTAGAACTGAATATATATGTGTAAGGACTGAATATATATGTGTAAGAACTGAATATATAAGTGTAAGAGCTGAATATATATGTGTAAGAACTGTATATATATGCGTAAGAACTGAATATTTATGCGTAAGAAAGGAATATACGTGTAAGAATGAACATATATGCGTAAGAATTGAATATATATAAGCGTAAGAACTGAATATATGCGTTAGAACTGAATATATACTGCGAAAGAACTGAATATATATGCGTAAGAACTGAATATATATGTGTAAGAACTGAATATATGTGTGTAAGAACTGAATATATATGCGTAAGAACTGAATATATATGTGTAAGAACTGAATATATGTGCGTAAGAACTGAATATATATGCGTAAGATAGGAATATATGTGTAAGAATGAACACTATATGCCTGAATATATATGTGTAAGAACTGAATATATATGCGTTAGAACTGAATATATTTGCATAAGATCGTAATATATGTGTAAGAACTGGACATATATGCGTAAGAATTGAATATATATGCGTAAGAACTGAATATATGTGTAAGAACTGAATATATATGTGTAAGAACTCAATATATATGTGTAAGAACTGGACATATATGTAAGACCTGAATATATATGCGTCAGAACTGAATTTATATGCGTAAGAACTGAATATATATGCGAAAGAACTGAATATATATGCGTCAGAACTGAATTTATATGCGTAAGAACTGAATATATATGCGAAAGAACTGAATATATATGTGTAAGAACTCAATATATATGTGTAAGAACTGGACATATATGTAAGAACTGAATATATATGCGTCAGAACTGAATTTATATGCGTAAGAACTGAATATATATGCGAAAGAACTGAATATATATGCGTAAGAACTGAATATATATTTATAAGAACTGAATATATATGTGTAAGAATTGAATATATATGCGTAAGAACTGAATATATATGCGTAAGATCGGAATATACGTGTAAGAACTGAACATATATGCGTAAGAATTGAATATATATGCGTAAGAACTGAATATATGCGTAAGAACTGAATATATATGTGTAAGAACTGAATATATATGCGTCAGAACTGAATATATATGCGTACGAACTGAATATATATGCGAAAGAACTGAATATATATGCGTAAGAACTGAATATAAATGCGTAAGTTCTGAATATATGTGTGTAATAACTGAATATCTATGCGTAAGAACGGAATATATATGCGTTAGAACTGAATATATATGCGAAAGAACTGAATATATATGCGTAAGAACTGAATATATATGTGTAAGAACTGAATATATGTGTGTAAGAACTGAATATATATGCATAAGAACTGAATATATATGCGTAATAACTGAATATATATGCTTAAGAACGGAATATATATGCGTAAGAACGGAATATATATGTGTAAGAACTGAATATATATGTATAAGAACTGAATATATATGTGTAAGAACTGAATATATGCGTAAGAACTGAATATATATGTGTTAGCACTGGACATATATGCGTAAGAACTGAATATATTTGCGTAAGATCGGAATATATGTGTAAGAACTGGACATATATGCGTAAGAATTGAATATATATGCGTAAGAACTGAATATATGCGTAAGAACTGAATATATATGCGTAATAACTGAATATATATGCTTAAGAACGGAATATATATGCGTAAGAACGGAATATATATGTGTAAGAACTGAATATATATGTATAAGAACTGAATATATATGTGTAAGAACTGAATATATGCGTAAGAACTGAATATATGCGTAAGAACTGAATATATATGTGTAAGAACTGAATATATATGCGTCAGAACTGAATATATATGCGTAAGAACTGAATATATATGCGAAAGAACTGAATATATATGCGTAAGAACTGAATATAAATGCGTAAGTTCTGAATATATGTGTGTAATAACTGAATATATATGCGTAAGAACGGAATATATATGCGTTAGAACTGAATATATATGCGAAAGAACTGAATATATATGTGTGAGAACTCAATATATATGTGTAAGAACTGAACATATATGTGTAAGAACTGAATATATATGCGTCAGAACTCAATATATATGCGTAAGAACTAAATATATATGCGATAGAACTGAATATATATGCGTAATAACTGAATATATATGTGTAAGAACTGAATATATGTGTGTACGAACTGAATATATATGCATAAGAACTGAACATATATGCGTAAGAACTGAATATATGCGTAAGAACTGAATATATATGTGTAAGAACTGAATATATATGCGTCAGAACTGAATATATATGCGTAAGAACTGAATATATATGCGAAAGAACTGAATATATATGCGTAAGAACTGAATATAAATGCGTAAGTTCTGAATATATGTGTGTAATAACTGAATATATATGCGTAAGAACGGAATATATATGCGTTAGAACTGAATATATATGCGAAAGAACTGAATATATATGCGTAAGAACTGAATATATATGTGTAAGAACTGAATATATGTGTGTAAGAACTGAATATATATGCATAAGAACTGAACATATATGCGTAAGAACTGAATATATATGCGTAAGAAATGAATATATATGTGTAAGAACTGAATATATATGTGGTAGAACTGAATATATATGTTTAAGAACTGAATATATATGTGTAAGAACTAAATATATATGTGTAAGAGCTGAATATATATGTGTAAGACCTGATTATATATGCGTAAGAACGGAATATATGTGTAAGAACTGAATCTGTGCTTAAAAACTGAATATATATGAGTAAGAACTGAATATATTTGTGTAAGAACTGCATATATATGTGTAAGAAATGAATATATATGCGTAAGAACGGAATATATATGTGTAAGAACTGAATATATATGTATAAGAACTGAATATATATGTGTAAGAACTGAATATATATGTGTAAGAACTGCATAGATATGTGTAAGAACTGAATATATATGCGTAAGAACTGAATATATAAGTGTAAGAACTGAATATATATGTATAAGAACTAAATATATATGTGTAAGAACGGAATATATATGTGTAAGAACTGAATATATATGTGTAAGAACTGAATATATATGTGTTAGAACGGAATATATATGCGTAATAACGGAATATATATGTGTAAGAACTGAATATATATGTGTAAGAACTGAATATATATGTGTAGAACTGAAAATATATGTGTAAGAACTGAATATATATGTGTAAGAACTGAATATATATGTGTAAGAGCTGAATATATATATGTAAGAACTGAATATATATGCGTAAGAACTGAATATATATGCGTAAGATCGGAATATATGTGTAAGAACTGAACATATATGCGTAAGAATTGAATATATACGCGTAAGAACTGAATATATGCGTAAGAACTGAATATATGCGTAAGAACTGAATATATATGTGTAAGAACTAAATATAAATGTGTAAGAACTGAATATATATGCGTAAGAACTGAATTTATATGCGTAAGAACTGAATATATATGCGAAAGAACTGAATATATATGCGAAAGAACTGAATATATATGCGTAAGAACTGAATATATATTTATAAGAACTGAATATATATGTGTAAGAACTGAATATATGTGTGTAAGAACTGAATATATATGCGTAAGATCGGAATATATGTGTAAGAACTGAACATATATGCGTAAGAATTGAATATATATGCGTAAGAACTGAATATATATGCGTAAGAACGGAATATATATGTGTAAGAACTGAATATATACGCGTAAGAACGGAATATATATGTGTAAGAACTGAATATATATGTGTAAGAACTGAATATATATGTGTTAGAACTGAATATATATGTGTAAGGACTGAATATATATGTGTAAGAACTGAATATATATGTGTAAGAGCTGAATATATATGTGTAAGAACTGTATATATATGCGTAAGAACTGAATATTTATGCGTAAGAAAGGAATATACGTGTAAGAACTGAACATATATGCGTAAGAATTGAATATATATGCGTAAGAACTGAATATATGCGTTAGAACTGAATATATATGCGAAAGAACTGAATATATATGCGTAAGAACTGAATATATATGTGTAAGAACTGAATATATGTGTGTAAGAACTGAATATATATGCATAAGAACTGAACATATATGCGTAAGAACTGAATATATATGCGTAAGAAGTGAATATATATGTGTAAGAACTGAATATATATGTGTTAGCACTGAATATATATGTGTAACAACTGAATATATATGTGTAAGAACTGAATATATATGTGTAAGAGCTGAATATATATGTGTAAGAACTGAATATATATGCGTTAGAACTGAATATATTTGCATAAGATCGTAATATATGTGTAAGAACTGGACATATATGCGTAAGAATTGAATATATATGCGTAAGAACTGAATATATGTGTAAGAACTGAATATATATGTGTAAGAACTCAATATATATGTGTAAGAACTGGACATATATGTAAGACCTGAATATATATGCGTCAGAACTGAATTTATATGCGTAAGAACTGAATATATATGCGAAAGAACTGAATATATATGCGTCAGAACTGAATTTATATGCGTAAGAACTGAATATATATGCGAAAGAACTGAATATATATGTGTAAGAACTCAATATATATGTGTAAGAACTGGACATATATGTAAGAACTGAATATATATGCGTCAGAACTGAATTTATATGCGTAAGAACTGAATATATATGCGAAAGAACTGAATATATATGCGTAAGAACTGAATATATATTTATAAGAACTGAATATATATGTGTAAGAATTGAATATATATGCGTAAGAACTGAATATATATGCGTAAGATCGGAATATACGTGTAAGAACTGAACATATATGCGTAAGAATTGAATATATATGCGTAAGAACTGAATATATGCGTAAGAACTGAATATATATGTGTAAGAACTGAATATATATGCGTCAGAACTGAATATATATGCGTACGAACTGAATATATATGCGAAAGAACTGAATATATATGCGTAAGAACTGAATATAAATGCGTAAGTTCTGAATATATGTGTGTAATAACTGAATATCTATGCGTAAGAACGGAATATATATGCGTTAGAACTGAATATATATGCGAAAGAACTGAATATATATGCGTAAGAACTGAATATATATGTGTAAGAACTGAATATATGTGTGTAAGAACTGAATATATATGCATAAGAACTGAATATATATGCGTAATAACTGAATATATATGCTTAAGAACGGAATATATATGCGTAAGAACGGAATATATATGTGTAAGAACTGAATATATATGTATAAGAACTGAATATATATGTGTAAGAACTGAATATATGCGTAAGAACTGAATATATATGTGTTAGCACTGGACATATATGCGTAAGAACTGAATATATTTGCGTAAGATCGGAATATATGTGTAAGAACTGGACATATATGCGTAAGAATTGAATATAT
>JAWPHD010022501.1:0-24915 GCA_037043455.1 Cyrtodaria siliqua | reverse complement strand
AATTTGGGTTCCATGGGAGCCCATGGGTTACAAGAACCAAACTTGCTTATGCAGCCCTTAAGATAATGCTATAAGGAAGCCCATGGCCAAATTTGGTTGTGCTAGGATAAGACATATACCATACATGGACGAACTTTGTAGAGGAACATCAGCTGATAATAAATACAAACTAGAACGAATTCGACGGCATGCCATCACAAAATACCCACGTTTTCTTCACACAGGTCGATTCGCTTTAACCTTGTATACATTTTACATGTAATTGTTTTGATCGTTCTTTGATATTCAGATCAGAAATAGTATTATTTATGCTTTTCTGTATACATGTATGACACTGTAAATGAATAAAAGGATATTTAGGGTATTTGTGTATTTGAACTTTTGACCCCTATCCCAGAGTCCCATGGTCATATATGTGATACCTCAGGGCGTGATGAAATCTCACGGAATTCTACACCCCCTCCCCCACCTCACCCTCGCCCTCCCCCAGCCCCCTTCCCACCCACCCCACCACGAAATTGTGTGAAAAACTCCCGTAAAATTGCTAAAATGGAATTTTCGAGAATCATCGATCTATTTCCTTTGTTTAGTAATCCAAATCCATCCCCCCACCCGAACCCCCCCCCCCCCCCCCCCCACCCATCCCCACTACCCATCACCCACCCTGGGCCCCCGGGCAGACGTCCGAGTTTAAAATAATAAAAATCGTTTGATATGTTGTTTATCTTTCATAGACGATTACATACACCAAGTTATGTGCAAGAATATGGAACAAGAGGCCTAAGAGGGCCTGTGGACGATCTACTGGCTTACATTACATGGCTCTTATAACATCAATGAAGCGAGTGACTGCCATTTACTTTTTTGAAAGAAAGCTTTTTAACTAAATCAAGGGCAACTAAAGAATCTGATAAAGTTTGATAAAGATCAGATGAAAAATGAAGGCCCTACCGTATTAACGAGGCAAAATATAGCATTCTATCTAAATCAAGAGCCATAACTCCTCTGTTATTGGTCCGACTGGTCCAACATACAGCTACAAAAACAATAAAAATTAAATAAAAATTAAAAAATTAAAAAAAGGAATTATAAAAAAAAATCAAAAAAAAAATCAAAAAAAAATATCCGAGCTTCCATTGATATTAACAATCTGATAAGTAAGATCGGATGAACAATGAAGCCCCTATCGTATGACGAGGCAAATTATAGCATTTTTAACAAAACCAAGGGCCATAACTCCGCTGTTTATAATCCGATCTGGCTGGTTTTCGAACTTGACCGAGCTTTCATTGACACTAACAATCTGATGATGTTTGGTAAAGATCGGATGAAAAATGAAGGCCCTATCGTCTTAACGAGGCAAAATATAGCATTTTGAACTAAATCAAGGGCCATAACTCCGCTGTTACTAGTCCGATATGAATGGTTTTCGAACTTGTCCGAGCTTTCATTGATATTAACAATTTGATAAAATTTGGTAAAGATCGGATAAAGAATGAAGCCCCTATCGTCTTAACGAGGCAAAATATAGCATTTTTAACTAAATCAAGGGCCATAACTCCGCTGTCACTGGTCCGATATGAATGGTTTACGAACTTGTTCGAGCTTTCAACTACATTAACAATCTGATAACGTTTGGTAAAGATCAGATGAACAATGAAGCCCTTATCGTCTTAACGAGGCAAAATATAGCATTTTTAACTAAACTAAATCAAGGGCCATAACTCCGCTATTACTAGTTTGATATGGCTGGTTTTCGAACTTGTCCGAGCTTTCATGAATATTAACAATGTGGTAAAGTTTGGTAAAGATAGGATGATAAATGAAGGCCCTATCGTCTTAACGAGGCAAACTATAGCATTTTGAACTAAATCAAGGGCCATAACTCCGCTGTTACTGGTCCGATATGAATGGTTTTCGAACTTGTCCGAGCTTTCATTGATATTAACAATCTGATAAAGTTTGGTAAATATCGGATGAACAATGAAGCCCCTGCCGTCTTAACGAGGCAAAGTATAGCATTTTTAACTAAATCAAGGGTCATAACTCCACTGTTACTAGTCCGATATGGCTTATTTTCGAAAATATTCGAGCTTTCAACGACATTAACAATCTGATAAAGTTTGGTAAAGATGGGATGAACAATGAAGCCCCTATCGTCTTAACGAGCCAAAATATAGCAATATAGCATTTTTAACTAAATCAAGGACCATAACTCCGCAGTTACTGGTCCGATCTGGCTGGTTTTCGAACTTGTCCGAGCTTTCATTGATATTAACAATGTGATAACGTTTGGTAAATATAGGATGACAAATGAAGGCCCTATCGTCCTGAGGCAAAATATAGCAATATAGCATTTTTAACTAAATCAAGGGTCATAACTCCGTTGTTACTGGTCCGATCTGGCTGATTTTCAAACGTGTCTGAGCTTTCATTGATATTAACAACCTGTTAAAGTTTGGTAAAGATTGGATGAAAAATGAAGGCCCTATCGTCTTAATGAGACAAAAGTTGTTAAACAAAAAGCTGTATAATGCTCTGCTTAGATAAAAGAAATTGGGCTAGATACATTATACAATAAATTCTTAGGACATCCAACTGATTTAAAAATGTGTAAGGGATTGTTTGACGTGGAGTTAATAAATCTTGGTCTGAAATATTTTTAAAAATAAATAAATAATAAATACATAAAAAAATAACTTGTTATTTGTTTGTCTTTGTGTGTAGTCCTAAGGTTTATAGCCCTCAATCTTTTAACCAATAGGACGTCCTAAAGGTATAGGTTCAATAGAGTCTGGACTTCACGTGTTATTTGTTGAAAACAAACATATTTTAAATACTCTGGGACTTTTTTCAGGAAAACTTGAAATATGTTTGTTTTCAACAAATAGCACGTTAATATTACTTTTATTTAAATGTATTTTTCTATTTATTATCATTATTATTTGTTAGTTCCCATCACTGATGGGTAGGGGCAGGTGAGGTCGTCTTCTCCCTCCTCCCTCCCCCAATTATCCCTTCTCCCTCCCTTATCTCCCTTCTCCGCCCCCTTTTCTTTCTTCTCTCTCAGAGTACTGATACACAAGGTACGAAATCCATAAACGTATCTATCGTGGAGACAGAACGTGTACGGCAGACAAGATAATGGTCAATTAAGGATTTTGATAGGATATAGTCTGTTTTACCCAAAACGACTCTCAACTATGATAATTCTTCATCATTTATTTTTTTACAAACTTCTATTTTAAAAACCTCACGCCCCTTTCTCTCCCGACTCCCGTCCTCTTGTCTTCCGACCCCCACCCTTGTCTCCCGGTCCCGCCCTTATCTTCCGTACCCACGGCCACCTGTACCACACCTCCTGATACTGCCACCTGTGACCCGATCTATTGTTTTCAGACCAAGATGTATTAACTCCACGTCAGACAATCCCTTACAAATTTTGAAATCAATTTTCTGTTCTAAGAATTTATTGTATAATGTCCCTAGCCCAATTTTGTTAAAGTATGCAGAACATAGCGTTCGCTTCTGGAGCCGCCATTTCTACCGGTGTTTCCTTCAAAACCTATTCCGATAAATAGTCTACTTAACGACGACTTGTAGTTTGCACAAGACAACTTACGAAATGCACATAACAACTTACTAAATGCACATAACAACTTACGAAAAGCACATAACAACTTAGAAAATGCCCATAACAACTTAAACAATGCACAGAACAACTTAAACAATGCACATCACAACTTAAACAATGCACATCACAACTTACGAAATGCACATAACAACTTAGGAAATGCACAAGACAACTCAGAAAATGCACATAACAACTTACAAAATGCACATAACGTCTTACGAAATGCACAGGACAACTTACAAAATGCACATAACAACTTACGAAATGCACAAGACAACTTAGAAAATGCACATAACAACTTACAAAATGCACATAACAACTTACAAAATGCACAGGACAACTTACAAAATGCACATAACTTACAAAATTCACATAACAACTTACGAAATGCACAGGACAACTTAGAAAATGCACATAACAACTTACGAAAATCACATAACAATTTAGAAAATGCACAAGACGGCTTGTAAAATGCACATAACAACTTAGAAAATGCACAGGACAACTTAGAAAATGCACATGACAACATATAAAATGCGCATAACAACTTACTAAATGCACATAACAACTTAGAAAATGGACATAACAACTTACGAAATGCACATAACAACTTACGAAATTCACATCACAACTTAGAAAGTGCACATAACAACTTAGAAAATGCACAAAACGACTTACAAAGCGTACTGCACAAAATGCAAAAGGCCAACAGAAGGCAGCCAAGGCTTTCCATACATTTGCCCAATAATACGCAAAGGCGATTGGCTGCAGTAATCAAACAATGGGTCATGCTCATCACGCATGATAATGCTATTTCTTGATTGGATAGAGTTGTTATTTTTACTGAAAACTGCAACGCCCTAAAACTCGTTGCACGTGCTTAATTGCATAAATGACTCTGGTACAAAACATTTCACGTATGTGATTTATACTGCATTCTCGGGCCTGCGGCCCTCGAGAAGCAGTATAAATCGCATATACTCGAAAAAGTATACTATAAATATTACTTAATCAAGAACAGTTTGTTGTGGACAGTCTTGACCCCAAAAAATGAAAAGTGACCCTTGAATCTGATACCATGGATGGCCAGTGGACCCTTGTTTTTGAAAACCGAGGGAAAACACTGACCATCATACATATAATTTTTATTTTTTTTAAAGTTTCCCTGTAACTCGCAAGCAAAAAGCCTTGTTGATGTGGTACAATTAACAACCATTTTTCATACCAATTGTATCACTTATTGAACCCCAAATTTTATTTCTGTTTAATTGCTGAGAAGTGTAATGACTGTCCAAAAAATAACGTAGAATAACTCCGGTGTTACTGGTCCGATCTGGCTGTTTTTCGAACTCGTCCGAGCCTTTATTGATATTAATACATGATTGGAAAACATATTAACATTAGACTATTCAGACTATCTTTACAAACTGATATATACCGATGCGCGCCCCATGTCTGGCAAAAATCCGATGTTTTTATTTCGATACCATGGGTGTAGAGGGGTACCCACAGGGATTTTCCAGGCCCATTTAAGGGCCGAATTTTGGCCCCTTCAATTCGGTCCTTCCCAATTCAAAATATTCTCATTTTCCCAAAAAAAGCAAAAGAAATCCCAAATAAAAACAAAAAGGCAAAGTTGGCCCTAAATCGATCACCCGAGTACTGGCCCATTCCTCGAAATCTTATGGTCATATACAATCTGTGCAAGTTTAGTCAAGATTGTTCAAGCCTCTGTTGTGTTAACAACATTGATATAAAGACACTGCCACATTTTTTAAAGATCAAACACAAAATCAAGGTGTTAGAGTGCAACACCTGGGGCAGGGCCAAATGTGACCACAGGGCTACATGTAATACATGAGAGATGTGCAGGGAAAAGCTTAACAAATATTCTCTAAAACCACAAGGCACACATCTCTCATATATTACATGTAGCCCAGGGGTCACATTTGGCCCTGCCCCAGGTGTTGCACTCTAACACCTTCATTTTTTTAAGTAGGCAGAGCATAGCGTCCGCTCCTGGAGCCGCCATTTTTACCGGTGTTCCTTCAAAACTTATTCCGATAAAAAGTCTACTTAACAACGACTTGTAGTTTGCACAAGACAACTTAGAAAATGCACATAACAACTTAGAATATGCACAAGACAACTTAAAAAATGCACATAACTTACGAAATGCACATAACAACTTAGAAAATGCACGAGACAACTTAGAATATGCACATAACAACCTACGAAATGCACATAACAACTTAGAAAATGCACAAGACAACTTAGAATATGCACATAACAACCTACGAAATGCACATAACAACCTACTAAATGTACATAACAACTTACGAAATGCACATAACAACTTAGAAAATGCACATAACAACTTACGAAATGCACATAACAACTTAGAAAATGCACAAGACAACTTAGAATATGCACATAACAACATACGAAATGCACATAACAACTTAGAAAAAGCACAAGACAACTTAGAAAATGCACAAGACAACTTAGAATATGCACATAACAACCTACGAAATGCACATAACAACTTACGAAATGCACAAGACAACTTAGAAAATGCCCATAACAACTTAATAAATGCACATAACAACTTAAAAAATGCACATAACAACTTACGAAATGCACAAGACAAACAAAACATGTAAAAAAAGTTCTTGTTTGTTTACTAAACATATCAAGGGTACAGCTGTTCCATTGATAGTTGCTGACACAGCGTATCCATCCATCCATCCATCCATCTATCTAGCTATCTATCTAGCTATCTAACGATATATCTGTGTATACTGCAACACCCCATTTCGAAAATTATGTGCAGGGCATAAGAGCGTGCCATGTGGTTGCGAGTATCTAAAAGATGATAAGAAAAACAGAAAGAACACAATAAAAGGTGAAGTTGAAATAAAGATGAAAGTGTTACCTTTGTTAAAAAGTATGATAAGAACAAGGTGACTAAAATATAAAAGGCAGTGCTTACAAATTTAGTGCATCGGTGCAAACTGCCAGTTTGAAATAATTCAGATTGAACAGCATAGGGGATTTCTTTATTTACACTGTCCTGTTTTAATGGGATGACAGTACAAATACAAAACCTCGGGGTACCCCTGATGTTACACAAAACCTCGGGGTATCCCTGATGTTACATCGACAGGATCGGACTCATCATTTACTAGACTCGGTTAGACAAGAAAGCTCTGATCTATTGTATGGTTTCATTTCTGATGCTATACTGATGGAGTTGATCACGAGTCTGTTATGGTTTTACTTGTCGAATGCTATAACTAAAATCTAGTAAGATAATGTCTGTCTGTTGACCACTTACTGTGTTCTGGAGCAAGTCTTCCATCGGCATTATCAGACTTGGACCGGAAACCATGCTGCAGGTCATAAAGAATGTTATTTGTTTTGTAAATGATTAACAACATTTGATGCAGTTACATGCTCAAGGACGTTACAAAGGATACAAGTCAGAGATATAGGGCGATAGTTACCAGTGTCACATTTCTCACCGTTTTTGAAGAGAGGAAATACATTCGCTCCATTTCAATATTTAGGGACTCGACCCAAGTCCAGCGATCTCTGAAAGATTACCTGCATAATTGGAGATATCTCTTCCCGAAGCTGTTGCAATACGAGTGGCTAAATGTTGTCAAGGTATACAGCTTCGTTAAGTCTTTCAGCAGCTGAAGTATTCAATAGATTAGAAATTTGGAAAACGTTCATTAATACTCCAGTAAAACCTATCAATATACTTCTTATACGTACAACTACAAAATCAAATAAAAATGGAACATTGTCTCCGATTTATAATACTTGTTATTATAGGAAATACATTCGATTGGTGGTGGTAAACCTGCAAGTGGTCTCGAGCTCGAACATCGCTGAGTGTACTGATTTGTCCACGTCCGTTTGTAACATCAACCATATACATGTATATGGTCCCGATTAGTTCGCTTTTTATTTCAAACATATTACGATAACAGGGCATATCGATTATATTATCCAAAGGCGAAGAGTCATCCCTAGCCTAGCAGGGTTCTTGTAAGACCGAGGCAGCGGTGTTGCCAGTTTTACATTTGCGTTTAATTTGTATGTAAAAAAATTACCATTTTTATGTAAAAAAATTACCACCATGTACATTCACATATGTTCACATATGAATATGTCCATGTAGGTCTGAAAATAACGATTCAAAGTGTGGAGTCAGTGAAATGGACAGTGTAGTCTTATGTAGAATAATCTATGTAGATTTAAATGCACTCGGTCTTTACTTGGAGAATAGAAAAATAAATTTGAAACAAACATTTATCTTGCTATCATTTTACTACCTGAAACAAGCACAACTCACTGCCGTAACTGCCATACTATGCGACGTTAAGGTTTTAAGAAGTTGTTAGTGTGTAGGCCCATCGGTGAATGTGTCCATGGAATATGGATGTCCCCACTCTGCATTTCGGCACATATATAATAACAAACACTTAAGACACATTAATATATCTTAATATCACGGGGACATACATACTATCCGACTTCTATGGGGCGCCGTATTACTTTTTAATACCATTTATTTGATATCACCTATTCGAATCGGTGCTTTCACTGATTCGAATCGGTGATATCACGCATTCAAATAGGTGATATCACCGATTCATTCTGAATGGGTGATACCTATTCGAATCAGTGATATCACTCATTCGAATCAGTGATATCACTTATTCAAAACGAATGAGTGATATCACCCATTCCAATAGGTGATATCACCCATTCATTTTGAATGAGTGATATCACCTATACGAATCAGTGATATCACCGATTACCAATTCAGAAATAAACTCTATATAAATGAATGATCCCAATCGCCAGCTGTTGCAACATTTGGCGTGCTTTTTCGCCATCGGAGATAATGGCCGGCGTTCATGTTATGGTCGCATCAGCTCTTGCAGCAATAGATGCTGAAATTTTTCCCCTCCCCCGGGGTATACACCATACCAAACCTAGACTCTACATCCCCTGACCTCCCACCAAGAAAAAACGAAACAAAACAAAAAAATTAACAAATGAAACATATTATTATAATTTCATTTTCTATGTTTAATATACAGTCATTCAAATTGCAGATAAACCCACCTTCACCAATTAGATTGAGAAACACAGTGGACAGTTATTATTTAATTATACAACTAACCGTTTAGCAATACTATACTCACCAAATTGTTTTTGCTGGTATTCCCATAGGCCAGTATTTGAGGTGTAGGACAGCTTGAACTGCGCTTTAATTGTTTGATGCTTATAAGCACACTTCACTGAGTACTAAATATTCCTTTAAACGGTTTCAAATTGTGTCAAACAATACTCCTTTATGGATGCTGTGAAAACTTTAACGTGATGTAATTTGATGACTTAATTTTGAAAATCAAAAGCTGCTACCTAAACAATCTGTTTGTAGATTGTATGTGTTTTTGGTGGATGATCTAATTATTCTATATACATCATTTATTATTTACTGTTTTGCTGTCTATATAACAAGGGAAATAACAAGAGCTGTCGGAGAACAGCGCAGCTCGACTATTCGATTTTTCAGAGAATAATAAATTATATAGCTAGTATATACCATCAGAAAACAAGGCTAAAACAATGTGGGGTGGGGTTGGGAGTGCAACATAGCTATGTGTAAGAGATGACCAAAACTACACAGAAATATGTAAAAAAACAAAACAACAATAATAGAGTTTTTAGTTGGGTGGGGGTGGGGGTGGGGGGGGAGAGGCGGGGGGGTGTGGGGAGTGGGGTGATGAGGGCAACATATATGTGTAAGAAGCTATGTAAGATTTACCAAACAACACAAAAATATGTAAAAAATAAATAATTAAAAAGCGAGTTGTGGGGGGGGGGGGGGGCAACATATATGTGTAAGAAGCTATGTAAGAATTGACCAAAACAATTGACCAAAACAACACTGAAATATGGTAAAACAAAATAAACATAAAAATATAAAATAAACATAAAAATATTTCGAGTGGGTTGGGAGTGGTGGTGGTGGTGGTGGTGGTGGTGGGTGGGGGGTGGGGGGGGGGGGGGGGGGGGGCACTGAAATATGGTAAAACAAAATAAACATAAAAATATAAAATAAACATAAAAATATTTCGAGTGGGTTGGGAGTGGTGGTGGGGGGGGGGGGGGGGGGGGGGGGGGGGGAATATAGCTTTGTGTAAGAATTGACAAAAACAACACAGAAATATGTTTCGAGGGGGTGGGGGTAGAGAGGCAGGAAGTGGGGGCAACATATATGTGTAAGAAGCTATGTGTAAGAATTTACCAAAACAACAGATATATGTAAAAAACAATAAACATTAAATAAAAATATTCCAGTTTCGAGCGTGGGGATGGGGTGGGTGGGGTGGTGGAGGGAAGGGCGGGCGGGTGCAACATAGCTATGTGTAAGAATTGACTAAAACAACACATAAATATGTAAAAAAAAGTTATAAAAATGAGTGTGTGCTTCAGTTTCACTGATAAACAAGAGGCCCAAGAGGGCCTGTGGACGCTCTACTTGCTAACATGGCTCTTATAACATCAATGAAGCGAGTGACTGCCATTTATGTTTTATTGGAAGTTTCGGGCAAAAAACAGCTTTTTGACTAAATCAAGGGCCATAACTAAAGAATCTGGTAAAGCTTGGTAAAGATCAGATGAAAAATAAAGGCCCTACCGTATTAATGAAGCAAAATATAGCATTTTTAACTAAATCAAGAGCCATAACTCCTCTGTTTACTGGTCCGACTGGTCCAACATAGAAAAAAAAAAAAAAGATTTAAAAAAAAAATTAAAATAAATAAATGATTTTTTAAAAAAAAAAAAAATATTAAAAAAAAAAAAAAAAATGTAAACAAATTAAAAAAAGAAAAAGAAAAAAAAATCAAAAAGAAAGCCATAAAATCTGCTAAAGTTTGGCTAAGATCAGATGCAAAATAATACATGAGAGCTCTGTGCCATGTGGTTCCAGAGAAGAAGATTTTTTTCAGTTTTTGCCTATACAAGCCTAAGTAAAACTGTGACTCCCAGGGTGGGGCCAAATGTGACCAATGGGCCACCATTTGAACAAACTTGGTAGAAGACCATAAGCTAATAGCAAATGCAAAATATTAAACCTCTGGCTCTTGCAGTTTCAGAGAAGAAGATTTTTAAGTTTTTCCCTATACATGTCTATGTAAACATGTGACCCTTGGGGCGGGGTCAAATGTGACCCGAGGGTCACAATTTGAACAAACTTGGTAAAGGACCATAAGCTTATAGCAAATGCAAAATATTAAACCTTTGGCTGTTGCAGTTCCAGAGAAGAAGATTTTTTTCAGTTTTTCCCTATACAAGCATTTATGTAAAACTGTGACCCCGGGGTGGGGCAAGATGTGACACCAGGGTCACCATTTGAACAAACTTGGTAAAGGACCATAAGCTTATAATAAATGTCAAATATCAAACCTCTGGCTCTGGTAGTTTCCGAGAAGAAGATTTTTAAAAAATTTATCCTATATAAGTCTATGTAAAACTGTGACCCTTGGGGCGGGGACAAATATGACCCCAGGGTCAGCATTTGAACAAACTTAGTAGAGGACCATAAGCTTATGCTACATGTAATACATGAGAGCTCTGTGCCATGTGGTTCCAGAGAAGATTTTTTTTCATTTTTGCCTATACAAGCCTATGTAAAACTGTGACCCCCGGGGTGGGGCCAAATGTGACCCCTGGGTCACCATTTGAACAAACTTGGTAGAGGACCACAAGCTTATAGCAAATGAGAAATATTAAACCTCTGGCTCTTGCAGTTTCAAAGAAGAAGATTTTTTAAGTTTTTCACTATACATGTCTATGTAAAACATGTGACCCTTGACCATTTGAACAAACTTGGTAAAGGACCATAAGCTTATAGTAAATGCAAAATATCAAACCTCTGGCTGTTGTAGTTTCTGAGAAGATGAAGAAAAAAATCCTATATAAGTCTATGTAAAATTGTGACCCCCGGGGCTGGGACAAATTTGACCCCAGGGTCACCATTTGAACAAACTTAGTAGAGGACCATAAGCTGATGCTACATGTAATACATGAGAGCTCTGTGCCTTGTGGTTTCAGAGAAGAAGATTTTTTAAAGTTTTTTCCTATATGTCTATATGAAAAACATGCAAAACCTCAATATACAAACTTTGGACCCCCGGGGCACGGCCATTTTTGATCCCGGGGACTTTATTTGAACAAACTTGATAGTCTAGGCGTTGGCGATCATTTTAAAAGAAAAACTGTTGAAATCTGTCCAGCGGTTCTGGAGAAGAAGATTTTTTAAGATTTCGACCATATATGGTAATGGCAGCCATCTTGGATGTAGCGCTGACCTAATTTTAACAAATCTAAAAAGCATTCATCTAAGGATCATCCATGTGAAGTTTGGTCAAAATTAGCCAAGCGGTTTCTGAGGAGAAGTCGTTTGAAGAAAAGTTAACGGACGGACGACGGAAGATGGACAACACACCATCCCATAAGCTCTGCTGGCCCTTGGCCAGTAGAGCTAAAAACTAGGTGTTCCACGGAACATTTGTGTCGCCTGCCGTGTGCTAATTTCAGCAAGTAAATTCTAACTATAAAGTTTGAAGACGGGGAATGTAATCGTTCATGAATTATGAAGCTTTGCTTTTTTTTTAATTGTTAAAGTTTATGAAAGAGGCATACACTGCATTAATAATTGATAAGGAGGAACTGTATAAATGTCCATGACCATAGGTCAATATTTTGTCTAGTTAAAAGCTGAGTTAGGTTGCAGGCTAAAGTTTTATAAACAAAAGGGCCGTAACTCTGCCAAAATAAAAGTCAGAGTTGTTGAAAATGTCAACAGCATTGCATAACTGATAAAGAAGAATTGTATAACGTTTTATGACCATAGGTCAATATTTTGCCTAGTTATGAGCCAGGTTAGGTTGCAGGTTAAGTATTACGAAAAGGGAAATAACTCTGTCAAATTGAAAATCAAAGTTAGTGTGCATGTGTAACGACATTTCTTTGAGTAAGATGAAAATGCGTTTGAATAGGCCAAATACTTTTCAAAGTTATAGTCAGTTATGAGCTTGGTTAGGTTGCAGGTTAATGTTTTGTGAAAAGGAGCATAACTCTTCCAAAATGAAAGTCGGTGTTGTAGGCAGTGGTTCACAACATTCCTTGGGGTATGATGAATTTGTCTGTTAAGTGTTATGAACATAGATCAAATACTTTTCAAGTTATGGCCAAGGTTTGGTTGCAGGTTAAAGTGTGACAGACGACGACGGACGACTGATGACGACGTTTACTGTACTCTAACTTCCAATAAATGGAATTTAGAGTAAGGACTTGGCCACTAAGTACACATTAAAGCATGGTCACAGACAATTCTCTTTGTTCAGACACAGGTGTGTTCAGACACAGGTGTAAATCGTTTAATTGAAAATAAGACCGGTCAGAATAACTGTGAGAATAACAGTGAGAATAACAGTTAGAATAACTGAAATAGAGCTGAAATGGACATGCTACAAAACAAATAGAGTATGGTTTCTTCTCGTTGGTTAATTTAAACACCTCGATGGGCTACGCCCATCTCGATGTTTAAATGAACCAACTCAATGAAACCATACTCTATCTATTACATACCACAAAACAGTATATTCTGGGCGAGATTCTGACTTAGAGGCGTTCAGTCATAATCCCTCAGATGGTTGGTACGAAATCAATTTTGTTCCATCGTAATTTCGCCTTTTCACCATCGGTATCCGGATAAAACCACGTCGGAGCGATACGACTAACGCGGATCGCCCACCAGTGAAAATATTTCCTAGGTGAGTCTAAAAAGTCTTTGTTATGAACATGTAAACGTGTTTTCGATTCCTTTCTTTAGGGCTATTCTTTTGGCAATTATATAGTTCAACAATTAAATAAGAAATAAATTTGGCGTTCAGTAAGTGATGCAATCGGTATTGAAACAGCATGTCAGTTGTACCTCAGCACTGTATCTCGAAAGTTCGAGTCTTATTTCTTCCGAGAACGATGTTGATCAGCATGTTTTGGTGCCTAACTAGCAAGAAAAATGTATAAAAAAAAACAGGCATTTGAAAGTTTTAGCCCCGTAGAGCTTGTTTAAATAGCAAACCAGGGGGAAATGTTGGAGGGGTGTAAGGAAAAATGGATACGACTTACGACGGGTTATGATACGACATACTCGGAGCACAAAGCACAAATGATACGACGAACTTGGAGTATAATATTCACTTATTTAAGCTCTTATATGAAATTAAAAGTATTTGATAGCGTTTTTAGCTATATATGTTTTTAGCTATATATAATAATATTTTATTGCAAATATGTTACAATACATCAATTTCAACATCACAATATTCATAGCAACTGCAAATGGATTGCACTAGAAGATATTGCAACATTAGTTACAGTTTTCTCAATCGTGGCTGAAAAAGTGTACGTGATTATCGGTTTGAAATTGTAACAATACATTTACATATGAAATTGATAGAGAAAAACGAAGAAGAAAAAAAAATAACAAACTGAAAATTACACATCTGAACAAATAATGCTCAACTCCATCACCATCACCACATATACAATTGAGGGTATCCCTCAAATGATACAAATCAGCGTTTAAATTGCTGCAATTGTTTTGCAAACGCGCATGTAGAACTGAAAGGTATCTATCACCCAATATCTATTATTGGGGTACTATCGGTGATTTAAAGTATTTTTAAGTCTAGTTTTAAAACTCGAAAGTGATGGTGCTTCGCGAATGTTAATATCAAGTTCGTTCCAAAATTTTAGAGATGCCGGTAAGATTGAACTCGAAAACAATTATGTTCTTCTAGGTAAAGTAACGAAGTTGGAACTGTTTCTCACGTTATAAGGATTCGATTCTAAAATAGTTGCGGGGAATATTTCATTCAAGTAACTCGGTACATCTCTATTTTTAAACTTATAGGTAAATATCAACGTTTGGATGTGTCTTCTATCGAACAGAGAGACCCAACCAATTTCAGTTAACAATGTTTATATAGAGACAGAACGAGTCAGGCCAGTAACTATTCGCGCGGCTTCATATTTTTCTAAATTATCTTTTTCATAATTCGTACAACTATCCCATACTATAGCCGCGTATTCTAAAATAGGGCGAAGGTAACCTTTATTGATTAAGCGTTTGACGTTTTAATTTAAATTTCATTAATTTCATTGAACCTAATAACTTAGACGCAGATGTTACAATATTTGAAATATGTTGATGCCAGGACGCATTTGATTAAGGGTTACTCCTAGATGTTTATGATGGTCAACACAGTTAAGTTGAGTATTTTCAAAGACGGACGGTTTCTCTTTGCACGTGAAAAGAACAGGACTTCAGTTTTAGATGGATTACATTTTATTAGCAATTGCTTTGACCAATACGATATTTTACGGAGGTCGTCATTAATTGTAGTTTCCATATAATCTATGTCGGATGTAGATACCACAATAGAACTGTCGCAATATGACCCTTGTGGTTGGGGCTAACTCAGGAAAGAATCAATGACCGGTTAATGCAACTTTTAAAATATGTTAAATATATATACAATTATCAAAAAAAAAGAACGAACGTTTAAGACGTTCTTAGTATTATAACAAATACTGAATGTGTCGACTGACTATAAACGACACTAAAGTGTTGTTAAAGTTATAACAATGTTGATGTTCACACGAATTATGATCTAGCGCGATAACTGTGATGCCCGAGAGCTCATGAACATGATGATGTGCGAATCCGTCGTATAAGCGTTTATTTATCCTCGCTGCATTGCACTAAGCATTTTAGCAAGCAGGCCTAGGTTTAAAGTCTCATCCGAAGGACTGGTAAGGTAGGAAATACTTTTTGAAATATTTCGATAATTAACCCAAATTCGGTCCTGGCTGGGATTGAACGCGCGATCCCTGTGTTACTAAGCCGCAATCCTAACCATTACACCACAGCGCTACCAATGGGTGATTGTCATCAAATGCCTTCTATAAGGGTTGATGACGCGATATAATGATGATTAACCTCCACTGAGGTTGTGGATGATGTTCCTCCAGTGAGGACTGATAACGGGCTCACCTCGTGTCCCGGGGGTTGTCGATTCTATAACCTGGCCATGTTGCACAGGTACGGGGACCGTCTCCACCGCTCTTAACGTTATGTGTTGATTCTAGTGTCGAATCACCTAAAGGGCTTACACACCCTAGAGGCTTAGCTCCACTCCGGGAGGCGTATATCCAAACCTGGATGGCTTATGCTGTAATAATACATACGTTTTAGATGTCGGTTGATAAACACAACAATCTTGCATAATTATCATTACCCAAACAAATCATTATTTAATAAATATCAGTAAGCTGTACTAATGATGAGTAGCAATGTATACATGTTCTACAACGCCATGTATACGCCATGTACGTCGCTGTTAGCCAATGCCCCTAATACATGTAATATACAACGTTATCAAATCAGTCGTATATTACAATCACTGAGTTATACGCCAACGTTATCTATTATACAACGTTATGAAATTAATATTGTTTTACAATTAATGATCAATTACAATAATTACATCTAATAAAGTAACTTCAAAATCATATGCTAGTCTCAAGTTAATGTTTGCGAAACATAAAAGCTAGCCGGATGTCGTAACCTCGCCAAACAAGATGGCGCCGCCCATTGAATACAAACGTACGATAAAAGTTAATAAAATAAATACTGACTATATATTGCCTGTGAATTTCGCCGCCCAACTTCTGCTCCAAACAAAGCAACTATCAAGCAATCCCGGCCAAAACTAGAAGACACTGGATTTTATAGCAAACGTTACGCCCAAAACATTATTTCCCACCTTCATTCCGTGACACACATGGCTAAATTCGCAGTATTAAAATCTTCACGAAAGGACCCTTACACAATTTGGCCTTTTAAGGAGATAGACCTTTACTTTTACATGCATTAGCACAAAACTAACTTATTAAACGGCCCTTCCGGACGCCCTCTGGCGGCCACTTAAAATGTGCACGCTTTTACGTGTTACCTGAATATATCATGGATATTGTGAATTGGTTTCAACTGAACAATGGATTAGGGTGTAACTAACAGGTGCTTACAAGAGCTATGTACGACCAATACGCTCTACCCGTGCCATTTTGTGACAAGAACTGTCATCAGCAAATAGCCTTGTCGTACTAAGCAATGAATCAGCTATGTCGTTTATATAAATTAAAAACAATAATGGTCCTAGGACCGAGCCTTGGGGTACGCCAGCTTTTGGAGTTTTTATTTTAGAAATACTACCACCCCATCCACTTCACCTCAATTAACACCCTAGCCCTTTCAAAAACCTGGCTAATGGCCTGATTAAAAAGGCATATAACATTATATGTTTGCAACAAGTTTTATAGAGGTTAATACAGCACTTATTGAATTGTTAGTAAAGGCTCATCAACACACCAGTTTAAGTTATTTAGCCACCCATGGAGGAGCGGAATATATATGAATTCTGGAATCTCGCCATCGTCCTACCATGAATACATTCCTATGGTTCTTTAACGTGCTAGGGGAAAAGTATACATAGTTTTTATGTGCTGGTTAACAACAATATAGTGTCATCTTTTTCTTTTTTTTCTTCTTCTTCTTCAACATAACACGGAACACACATTTCCGCTTTCCCCATCTATTCAGTACTCGCAACAACCGCTGTCTGTACTTTGACTACTGTGAGAATATATAGTTTGTCTTATTGTAAGCATATTAGAGATTTAAAAAATGAAATCCTATAATAGTCACCATTGTTCGTTTTATCCGAACTCCGATTTCGTCCGTATCACCATTTTTATTTATCCGCCGTCAACCGTACCCCAAAATTGTGACACCACCCATAGATCACGCAATATTTCATTCATACTCGGGTGTTTTAGTTTTAGTTTTAGTTTAAACATACTTATTTTACATCGATTGCGAAACAAGTTATTGCAGCTTAGATTAATCACTCTCGATGGCTTCCTGGGTAGAACCAGTACTAAGCAATGTGGATTAATTATCTTGCTCAAGGATAATTAACGTGGCCGCGGCGAGGATCGAACCCACGACCTCTCGATCTGAAGTTCGGCGCTCTACCACTTGACCATGCACTCCACTCGGGTGTTTTAACGCATGCAAACTATGTTGTTATCTAGAGAAAGGATGGGTGCCTGTAAATCCGTTAAACAGATATTAAAAATCACTAATACACAAAGAAAGAAAAAAAAATCTGCAATTTAGAAGCACTTTATCAGCAGACTTTCACATTAAGAAGGTATGCCCGCAATGCGGAATGCCCGCTTCAGGACTTCAGGGGTTCGGAAAATTCACAACCCACCTAAAATCGTGTTTTTCACTTTCCAGTTAAATAAATTTGTTTGGAAATAAGTTGTTATAGTAATAAATGTAAGTATGTTTATCTGAAAATGGTACCATATTTAGGTTTACAACTTCAAATATACCGAAAGGTAGGGGCCCCGGTTTGGATGTTAGGGTTCGGTACGGTACTGTATGAGAGTGGGTTGTATACCCTTTGACAGGATCCTGAAGGATCCTGCCTTTGAGAATGATATAATGTGAATTATTTCGCCAGTGGATGTATACATTTTAAGCAACCAAATATTCTCTAACATATATCAATGTATAAAAACTAAAATAATCAACAATTAACAGTTTTTTAGTAATTATTTCAGTAGACAGTGCGGGGTTTGGGTTCGTGCGTGTTCGGGAGTTTTTTTTATACCCCTTCTCCATTACAAGATAAACTTCACATTAAATGTTTTAAATATATTTTAAACACGCATAAGAAGGTCACAAATGATGCTGTTTTGGGTGAACTTGCTAGATACCCTATGTTCATAGACGTGTTGGTAGCAACTATTAAATATTTTCAAAGACTTTCCTCTACCGAATCGGAATTTTTATCAAATTCATTTCATGAAAGTGTAAATTTATATAGAAAAAATAAGACTAGTTGGATTTCAAGCATCTATTTCCTTCTAGATAAACTAAATATTTCACCTCAACAATTTAATGGCACAACATTTATTGGGATTATAAAGAATAAGCTTACTCAGGATCTTAAAATTAAATGGTTCAATACTCTTTCAGATTGTGCTTTAAATCAAACTGGAAAACTTAGAACATATGCTCTTTTTAAAACATGTTTCGGAAGAGAAAAATATTTATCAGTTAAACAAAATTTAGAAGTAAAAATGTGTTATACATTCTTTCGAATAAGCACCCACAGACTTGAAATTGAAGTAGGCAGATATAAGAAGGTACCACCGGAAATGAGAAAGTGTAAAATTTGTAATTCCGATCAAGTAGAAGAGGAAATTCACTTTCTATTTCATTGTAGTAGTTATAGCCCTCTTAGAGATACTGTTATTGAGAAAATAACTAACTCCCCATTTATACAGTTTCTAATCATGATATGCATTTTTTTCTTCTAAATATTTTGAATAATGTTTATATATAAATATTATGCATATTACATCTATATCTGTAAGGTTTGTTGAAGGGTGGAGCACCCCGACCGACTCTCACAGACCTATTACCGAGTGAATAAATGGATTACCATTATTAATTTGGTGATCGAGATAAAAAAAAAAAAAACACTCTGTAGTCTGTGAGATGTCCATGACTACATTAGTCTGCGCGATGTCTGTGACATTTTAGTCTGAGAGGTGTCTATGACACTGGAGTCTGAAGTGTATTTGACACCTACAGTCTGTGAGGTGTCTATGACACTGTAGTCTGTAAGGTGTCTATAACACTGCAGTCTGCGAGGTGTCTATGACACTGTATTCTGTGAGGTGTCTATGACACTGTAGTCTGTAAGGTGTCTATGACACTATTCTGTGAGATGTCTCTGACACTGTAGTCTGCGAGATGGCAATGACACTGTAGTCTGTGAGGTGTCTGTGACACTGCAGTCTGTGAGATGTCTGTGACACTGTAGTCTGTAAGGTGTTTGAAACACTGTAGACTGTGAGGTGTCTATGACACTGTTATAGATATGTGAGGTGTCTATGACATTGTGATCTGCGAGGTGTAAATGACAATAGCCGGGTTATTTCGGAATGTTGCGCCGCAGAGTAAAATCGCACGTTGTTTACCGCGTTTTAAACCTGACAATATTATGACCAATAAAAATCGTGCTTACAAAGCACTTTCGGTTTTGCATTCTGGAATAAAAATGGCGGAAGGTGGAGTCCCGAACATTGCTGATCAAAAAACAGAAATCGCTAATCAACTGCAAAAAGCCTTGAAAAAAGACGATATTTGGTACAAATGTTCTCTTAAACTATTCCTCTGTAAACTTTAATCCATTTCATGGTAATATTTGCACGTTTATCACCAGTTTTAGTTGTAAATGGATGCATGATTCATAACGCCGACGTAAAAAAGTGGGTGGGGGGAATGCGGATTACGAAACCGAAAATAGTTTCCGTTTTAGTCAAAATATTGAAATCAGGAGAATTTAGTTCGAATGATACTTGCCTAAAAATAATCGTTACAAAATTAAAAAAAAGTTTTGCATGCATAAATACAGTGAAGTCGTCGGTCTCGGACATTCCCCAGTAATGGCTAATGCAGTATAACTTCCTATGATATCAAGGGTAGTGTCCAATCTATAAAACAGTATGCATCTCTGCTATAATATGATAATTATTTTATAGATGTGATGACTTTAGGTACATATAATAAACTAATTAAAAAAAATAAGTATATTTAACATAAATAAAAGAATATTTCAAACCAATGCAAAATTTTTGACAATTTCCTTATGAACTTTAAAATTCATGACCCCTAGTCTAAATGCAGTTTCCATTACGTTGAAGATTATTCACCATTTTGCCATTACCAAATCCCACTCTCGTTTTTTCGCGATATTTCGAGTTCGGGGGTCTCAACATTAACTCTGTATAGTGAATATACAGTGTTTTATTTGTTTTAGACACATTTTAGAACGTATCATGCAAAAATATCATGCGAGTGCTGTTTCTGGTTGTGTTAGTAATATAAGCTGTCAAAATATTGACCTTTTCTGGGGGAAATGGCCTTTTTCATGCCATTATTATGATACCTTGAAAGTGAAAGTTAAGGTAGATGTGCATTACTCAAATATACTCCTCATGTTTCGTAAATTATTTAAAGTAATTAGCTTTACTTATTACACTTAAATAAGCAAGTCCCTGCATTTTAATCACATTTAACAAGTCATATATATATATATAACTTTCTTGTAAACAGGAATGGTTTAGGCCATCAATAAAAAATTGTTTGTTTGCTGTGCTCCTACCCAGAATTTTGAGGGTGGGTAGGTAGGTAGGGATTTTTTTTAATTTTTTTTTTTGCATCAATAGCTTATCCAATATACAACACTATAAAGGCCCTAGTACGATGTTATTAAAACTAAACACAAGGACTTGCACATAATTATTTTATTCATGTGTATTTAAAGGGACACTGTCCGTAAGTAAGCAGATATTGAGCATAACCAAATAACTGGCTGACTTTTATTCAGTGAAATGTATACATGAAAACATGAGGGTCGACCCTAAGAAGTATGTAGGAATACATTCATGAGTTTGAAAAAAAAAAGTTTTAATTATTATAATATGTAAATAAAGTGGGACCCACAATATTTACCTTTTCCGCGATCACGTGACTTCCATTAGCGCATTATGTTATCACCACAGTATGTATTGCGAAACATGTATAGCCCGCTTAGCTCAGTTGGGAGCGTTGCCGACCACTTTACGCTCACGCACACTATTATTACGGTGTGTAATTTTAGTTTGGCCTGCGAGTTCAAACGCACATAGCGGATTTACTTTTTTTTTGTACCGCGATTGAATTCCGTTAAACAATCTTGCTTTTTATTAGTAAATATTCAATAATGTTTAGTTTGTAATGTTTGCGAACATAATTAGTGTGTGTTTTATAAGCTAAAAGTTACGGACAGTGTCCCTTTAAGGTAGGAAAATGATTTTATTTGTAGATATTTTTTTTATATATATTGTTCGCATATATTATGCCATTTTGTACTAAGGCAACTTTTTGATAACCTTTGCAATCCAGATTAGATGCTTAATAACAACATTGGCTAATAAAATTATCATTTGAATAAAAAAAAAAAAAAATGTTTAATTTTTTTTCTTCCACCGAGGTCATTAAAAAAATTTGAGTCGCGGCCGAATCGGGTGAGTCGGTCGGAGCACGGCAAACAAACAAATTTTTATTGATGGCCTTATATTAATATTTTCTACCAGTAGTTTGAGAGTTTGATACTGTACGTGCTGACTCAGTTTTTTTTTTATAGACAAATCCGACTGAACGTCATCTATTTGTAATGTGTTTAGTTTCACAAATGCATTCTATAAATTCTATAAATAAAATTGAAATTAAAACAGTTAACTCAAGTTATTTTTTTACCCTCGGCGTATGATACACATTAAAATATGACACAATTATAGTATATATCTGATGTCAACACTCCACCCATAGCCAGCGTTTGTGATTTATGGCCTCTTTGATCTAAACAAACATCCTGCTTAGGACAGCCAATTCGCCACAGGGTATCGTATTATTACGATTGGAGAAACCCATTATCTGTTGATTGCAATTAACAACCTGTAAATAAGACCCGACATAAGCGACTGTTCAATTAATTGTTTTTAGCATGGCTATATATCTATGTACGTCCCATGATTTATGAAATCCTATAGTAGAACAAAAAATGTATTGCAGAGCTGTTATTTTATATATGCCGTAACAATTATCAACAGTAAATTACTTTTTGCGATACATATTCGCTTGTGGAATATACTTTATGAACATTATTTAAAGGAGAATTTAGAGACTCAAACTACTATGCTTAATTATTTTTTTATTTTTATTTGATAACTGGTAGACAAGAATAATATGAACCGTTCCTGTTTACAAGAAAGTTATATATATAACTTGGTAAATATGATTAAAATGCAGGGACGTATTTAAGTGTAATAAATAAAGTTAATTACTTTAAATAATTTATTAAACACGAGGATTATGATCTTTGAATAACGCACATCTACCTACTTTCGGTTTTAAGGCATCATTATAATGGCAGTAAAAAAGCCATTTTACCAAGAAAAGGTCAATATTCCGACAGCTTATATTACTAACACAACTAGAAACAGCACTCGCACGATATATTTGCATGATACGTTCTAAAATGTGTCTAAACAAACACTGACTGTTTACTCACTAAACAGAGTTAGTGTTGAGACACCCCGAACTCGAAATCTCGCGAAAAACGAAAGCGAGATTTGATAATGGCAAAATCGAGAATAAAATTCATTAATTTTTAGTCTGATGAGTATGTTGTACATTGTTGTTTCTAGAAATGGTCACTCATTGAATCTTAAACCAGATACTAACAAATACAGGATACCATAGAACTAGGGTACCCTTCTTTTCAAATCTAATTCTGAAATTTTTACGTAAAATTTATAACATTTTATATCATAACAGTGGTTTTTTTTAAAGAGTAATTTTGGCCAAAATTCGGCCCCATTTCCAGCCTCAAAAAGTATGTTTTCTCATGGTTACTTTGGTGATAGGGTATAAAGCCGAGATTTCCGTAATTCGTAGACTGTGTCGTGATCGAATTATCCAATACTAAACTAGTTGTTTTTATCAATAAAACACTGTAACCGGACCATTATACTTGATATGGCGACATTTTCCCGTAAAAATGTCGGAACCATTATACTTGATATGGCGACATTTTCCCGTAAAAATATCGGAAGAAAATAGACATGTCTATAGAATATTTTTGGAGGGGAATTGGTGGAGATGACGAAAAAATACAGAGAAAGTGAATAGACAATTGCATAAATAAAAACTGCAATAAAAGCAGTATGATAGTACCAAATGCTAGCGTGTTTTGCAGGAGAAAAGACTGGATGATACACAGTTGTATTATCACAGTGATTTACATAAACAGTTCCTTTTAAAATGTTAAAATGATGTCATATCTTATTGTAAGAGCCTTTCATAATTATTAAGTGGACAAGCTAGTCATACCTTAGATGGGATCTAGTCATTTATTTGATACTTTGATAATGTTACATGTAGTTTGTTTATCTAAATACAGTGTTCTTGATTGACACTGATTTACCTTGTCTAGCACTAGCGGTTAGCAAAAATATGAAGGCGATTCCTGTTCAAAATTAAGGGCGAGTACAAAGTTGATAAGGCCTAAAAAAAAAATAGGTTTGTTTCTGGTTACCCGACCGACCCTCCCGTTTTACCGCCGACCGTAACTTTTTTATGGACCTCCGAAAAAAAAAGTCGAGGTGCCCTTCCAAAAAAAATAAAAAATTTATTTTTTTTAAAACTCGGCACTTCTAATTCATGGGATCTAATTTGCCTTCCTAAACATGATGTGATGTTGCAGTTAATGCATAATGAAAGTAAATATTTATGATTTTGTTGTCTGTCTTGGAGAAGAAAAAAAAAAACAAAAAAAAAAAAGCCTACCTACCGACCCATATTTTTTGGGCCATGTAACCAGAAACAAACCTATTTTTTTTTTAGGCCTAAGGGCAAGTGGATTTCTTTTTCACTAGTCCTGCAGGACTAGTTGTCTTTGTAATTTGTTTACAGGCAAGTGTAGAAAAAAGTAGTTCCATTTTTTTCCGGCGGTGAGAATATAAGTACTTTGAAATATAAACAATGAGAATATAAGGTTTATTCTAACCATACAATCCACTATTTCACTGGAAAGTATATAATAAATATTATATATATTTACTTTTAAAGGTTGTTTCTTAATTGACCATTCATAACATCAACAGGGCGTTTTGTTGGCTATTTTTATAGCCGTTATTGGGTCATATTCCCAATGACAAAACATATGTTTTTTTCCCAATTTTGAGAAGAAAACTCGCAAGTGAAAGAAGAAAAAGAAAGAACACTGAAAAGTAGCAAAAATGTGACAAGTATTGAATATGAAATGCTTTTAAATGCCTCTGTTGCTCTTGTTGTACTGTAAACAGTATGAAAGATACAATTATGAAATAAATGTTTGACTTTTTTGTTTCCCAATTTTGAGGGTATGGGTTTATGTTCCTAAAATGTAGAAAAAAAGCACTGATCAAAAATGTTCTTGTTGTGAAATTAATAT